>CM037852.1:188543231-188705590 GCA_021234595.1 Delia radicum
CTTGTTATTTTGAGAAGAACCGAATTCTGAATTGATTGGTTACGTAAGACTGGAACATGAAAACCGCTGAATACAAAACAACCAAATTAATGATTTTTTTAACGATAAAAATATATCACTGAATGAATTAATTGGCATATGCGTTGACGGTGAGCCAACAAACACTGGCCCACACGGTGGGAATTATACGACGATTCGAATTGCTGTTAAAAAGACCATTGCATTGGTTCGTTTGCCTTCTACACTTCAACGAACTTCCGTTTCGGCATTTGTTTGAAGCTTTGGATAAATCAACCAGCACTGGACCAAGATCGGCAACCGGAAAATTGAGCCGTCAAATCGAAACTTGTGAAACTCTTCCGGTAAGTTATTGCTATCACTCATTTATTATAATTGTCAACCGTTTTTTAATTGCTTTATTTTTATATATTTTCAGGTGGTGGACGGCTTTCAGAAAATTGAGTTGAAAAATATGCCCCCTGCTCCAGAAAAAATTGAATTTTCCACCGATTCCAAGTACTTATACGACATGGCCCATGCAATTTCTAGCGGCGTGGTTTCAGTGGATCTGGCTAACATCAAACCAGGGAAAATTGTACATTCTCGGTGGCTCACCAAGGCCGCTAGACTATTACGATTATATGTGACAACGGAAAATCCAGATGCAAATTTAAGAATACTGGTTGAATTTATAATTACATGTTATGTGCCAATGTACTTCAATATTAAGTATTACAGCTCTGTCGTGTACGGTAGTAGATTATTTTTCAAATTCATTAGTTGGTCAAGATTTCTAGAACCTCGTTTACGCAAAATTGTCAATAAAGTAATTACAGATAATTCATATTATGCGCATTCGGAAAATATCTTGTTATCAATGTTGTTTGATGATAGCAAAGAAAAGCGCGACTGTGCTATCAAGATAATTCTACGCTATCGAACCGATGTTGACGACCCAACGGGACTTAGAGCTTATAAAAAACCAGATATAAACTTTTATTGCACAAGTTACACGGAAATGATCAATATGAATGACATAAATGACGTATTTTAATGATCCAAAATTCCATCACACATACAAGGACAGAACGACACGTTCAATTGCTAGCTAGCGTTTCCAAACGAGTTATACCGGAAAATGTAGAGGCTGTTATGGCGACGACGTTAGAGAGCCGTGCGAAATTGCCCAGACTTGAAAGCAAAAAAGACTTCAAACAGTAATTTTTATCTTTTCTTTTCTATTACTAAGTTAAATTAATTTTTTCATTTACATATGTTCTGACTAAATAAATTTCTAAAGAGAAAAAAATAAATAAAATATTAAAAATAAATAAAATAAATAAAAAATAATAAATAAAGTGCCAAAAATGGAGATTTTTTGAAATGTTTGTATGGGGAACCCCCCAGGGGAGTTCCAGGGGGGTGTGCCACGAGCATGGGTGGATCGGCCCTTCAAAGTTAGTGGGGGTCGGTCATACATTTGGACTCGATTGGGGCACTCTACATGGGTCAAAGTGGGATTTTTCAAAACTTGACCCTACGGGACAAAAGTCAACAGTTTCGGGGTAGTAGAATTCGTTTTAGAGGTATGGTTAATTCCGCAAAGTTTCTTATTTTGATCCCTAGAATACGATTTTCACTGAGCTTTGGGCGATTTTTTTGCCTCCCCACAAATCGACCCGGCCTAATATGTATAAATGATTAGTGTGTATCACTGTTAGTATCCCAGCAAAGAGTAAGTTATTCAAAACTACAAATTTTTAGTTTGATTTCAATAAGGCAAGGAGATTTTTCAATTACTTTGTATAATAATTCCCTTGTCTAATTACACAATTGCACTAGCCCATTTAAACTTACAGTCACATTGTGCTATAGTATCTGCAGAAAATTTCTCATATTTCTGAAATGGGTCAATTGTAAATGGACTTTAATTGTAGTTGCAATAAAGCAGAAAATTACAATTACATTCGAGATCGAAAAATTTTCGGCACACAATTTCATTTATTACTTTTTTATGGTAATTAAGAGAACTATTGTTTGGATCAAGTACTCACTCTCACCACTCACGTTCAGATTTCATTTGAAAACGAAATAATGAGCCGCTCGTTAAACATGTTGCATATATAAACTGATAACCTTCTTATAGATAAATTGATAACAAAATAAGTTCTCTTGAAAAAAAAATTACATGTACAAGTTGAGATTTTCGATATCGCTAATTTACTTTTAATTCATATAATTTTACGCTTCATAATCAGCTATTTTTATTTAAAATTGTCTTTTTTTGCTGGGTTGCGCATAACATATTTGTTTTTGTTAGTTTAGTCGCGTAGACTAAGGTTATGGTTAAGTATGTTTACCATGCAACTACTCATATACTTTTATATTTTATTTATATTAACATAAATATAATTTTTACGTTAATTTGAATTACTAAATAAACTATAGATCATTTTAATTGCATACCCGACGAAAAAAGTTTATGTAAGTTAATAGTAAGATATAACTTTATATAATTATATATAATTACATATGTGGCCATATGCAACGATATATATTTACATCTCATATATATTTTTATGAAAATTTTTAATACAGTGCACAATAGGGCAATAACTTTTTGCATTTTTTGCAAATATCAAATCTCCCCAGACAAAATCGTGTAGGGCATGGACAAATATTAAGAACTGCGTTTTTAGTTTTTCGCTATCGTTAAAAAAGGTTCCGCACCAAACGCGTTAAAGTTTTGAATCAAACAAAGTTAAAAAAAAAACTTTTTTGATGCCTCAACGTCTGACCATCACATCTATATAATTAAGGCATGCTGATATCAATAGTAAAGTCCGTTTTCGAGTCAATGGAATAGTTTTCTTCCAAATTTGCTTACTTACATATGTATAAACCATATTTAAAAAAAATTGTTATTAAAAAAAATTTAAAATAAATATATTAAAGGCATTTTAGAAATCGCTGTCGGTGCGCAAGGTTTTTTTTACCAAATTGAACTGAAATAGTTTTTTTTATCATTAATACAATATTTGCCATTAGAAAACCCCTGGGGAGAATGTTGTCCAAAAAAAGTTATCACCCTAGTGCACAAGTTATTGTATCTTTTTTATCTCATTGTATGTACTTGATATAGCTAATTAAGAGATCATAAATACTTCCATGTATAAATATATATAAATATATATGATACAATAAAACCAAACTAATTATATCACATTTATATATATATATATATATCTATACACTCAGACTATTTCATACACTTAGAATAGTAAGTAGGTAAATACCAAATACCAGTTAAAAACAACTGAAATTTCACTTAAAGAAAAGACGACTTACATTCCAAAAAAATTCACTAACATTGTCATTTGTTTTTTTACTGATCGAAAAATGAACCACAATTGTAGTAAAAATGGACAAAATATGCAGTAAAAAATAAACAAACATTTATTGTTTTATTTTTTTAAATAAAAAAAAACTACTGCATCAAATGAATGTAACATCATAATACAGTAATTTGATGTGGTTTGTTTATTTAAATAAACTAAAATTTCTTCAACAAATATCATCGTACATTTTAAGAAAATATTCGATGTTTTGCCGAAACAAAATATTACGTAAAATGAACTTACGCCATTTCGTAAATTGTTCGTATATCTCAATTGTAATATTCATGATATTTTAGCCTTTTTCGAAAAATTTGTTGTACAAATAAAATATTTTATATGTTAAATAAATGAAAAAGTTTCTAGATTAACGAAATGTTTTATTGATTTTAGGAACCAAAATAATAATAATCGTAATAACCGAATTTAAATCGTAGCAATCGAATTTCAGTTGGCAAATAACTAAATTTTT
Source organism: Delia radicum (assembly GCA_021234595.1). Taxonomy (NCBI): domain Eukaryota; kingdom Metazoa; phylum Arthropoda; class Insecta; order Diptera; family Anthomyiidae; genus Delia; species Delia radicum. The sequence goes on from CM037852.1 coordinate 188,547,099, forward strand.
CTCTGTGTGTATTATTTACCAAAAAAAACAGTAGTGCACAAAATTGTGTTCATTCTATTTATGAATTTTCTTAGTATACGAATTTAAAGTTACAACCGGAATTACGAAAATATTAATATTCACAAAATTTCCGTGCAATGTATAAAATTAATTTAACGAAATTAAGATAAATTGATACGTTTACCATGATTTGTCAAAATTAAAAAGAAAAATTCTTTAACTTTTACATATAGCTATATATAAACATTTATGGTAAAAATTAACAAAAAAAATCTATCGCTTTTATATTTAATTATTAAAAGTAAAAGTAAAAAAAAAAACTTAAAAAAACTGCACTTAAAAACAAGAGCTCAAAATTAATATATGTATAAATAATATTTCATTTGTTAACAAAACGTTGTCAGAAGATTTTAAAATGCAATGAAAAACCAAAAACTCTAAGAATAAGTTCTTTTAATGCTCAAAATAGTAAACTTTAAATACGAGGGCGGCTCAATAAGTCCGTGTCATTTAAAACTTCCCTCGTAGTTATATGAAATGCAACACTGCTCCCATCAAGTACCACCTGTTAATAGACTGCTGTCAAAACATTCAACCTCGTGGATTTTTTTAAAAATGGAAAAAAGCGAGTGCTCATTAAACATTATTTTTTGCGAAAAAAACCCTCAATCAAACCATGGAAAAGCTTGATAAATACTATGGGGACTCTGCACCATCGATTTCAATGGTACTGCCTTTCCATGAATTGGGCTACGAATTGGTACCTCATCTGCCATATTCTCCGGATTTAGCCCCCAGTGACTATTTCCTATTTCCAAACCTAAAGAAATGGCTCGATGGAAAAAGATTTAGCTCCAACGATGAAATTATTGATCAAACATATAATATTTTATGGACCTCGAAAATCTTATTTTTTGGAAGGGATACAAAAATTGGAGAAACGTTGCACTTAGTGTATTGAGCTAAAAGGAGATTGTGTTGAAAAATAATTTTTTTTTTGCAAAAAAAAAAAAACTGTGTTGCATTCAAAAAGTCACGGACTTGTTGATCCGCCCTCTAACAACTAAAAAAGTAAAAAAGAAACTAATTTTTCTTATTTGACATATAAAAATATATGGTAGAAACAAGAAAAATTCTATAATTTTTACATATAATTGTATTTGGCATCACATATTACTCAATTTAAATCCATTAATTTATATTTAAATTTGTATTATTATTTAAGAATATGAAACAATTTGATCAAATTTTATATAACTTGATCAAATTAGATAGCCCCATTTTCGGATCGAATTATATCAGTCAGATCCCATGGGATCTTATGAAATAAGGTTATGTAACTTTGCTATTTTTCGGTTCAGCTATGATATGATAATAAATTATATATATGACTACATATGATTATATACACTTATATCGGGGCTTTTTTCACCGGGTACTTATAAATAGAATGGTTAATAAAAATAAACACAAATATAATAAAGGCTGAGATTGAAATAACCCCACTAAAAGTTTTTCTCTTCTAATTTGGCATTATCATGGATGAATTTAACATTGGCTTGTCATCTGAGGGAATCATCCCAAATATGATTCTTTGTAACTTTTTCTGCTTAATAACTTCTTGGAAGTAATTTAGGTATAACATATACAAGGAAGTTGTTTTGCAGCATTAAAAGAATGATTCCCTCCAATGACAAGCCAATGTTAAATTCATCAATGAAAATGCTCGATAATAATCATTCTTTGGCAGAACAGTTTTTACTGGAACTATAACATCCCAGGAAAAAATTAAACATTCCAAAAAGAAGGTGATGCCCACACTTGCTTACATATCTCATTGCCAAATTTAGTAACTGCAATACCAAACTCATTCCAACGATAGAGTCAAAAAAGCAAGTAGTATTGTAATCAATTCTTTAAATTTAAACCAGAAAGCATGAAACTCAATAGCAAAGTAATTATTTACTTAAAAGAAAATAACAATTTTATTAACTTATATGTATAACTTTTTGTACTCAAGAAGTAATCATATTCTTTTTCTTAATAAAAGGACGTTATTGGAAGTAGTTTCTAATTTTGAAAAAAGAAGTTATACAATTTTAAAGAATTTATCTCATATATTTTTTAAACAAATTTTTATTTGCAGGAAAATAATACTAAAACAGAAATTGTATGTTGCCTAAATTTTGTTAAACTGTGGTTAGGTATAAATTAGGGAAGCGCACGTGAGCAGAAAATTGTGAGTGGAAGTTGAAATTACTGACGTTATCGTGAGTAAGTGTAAAAAAAAATTTCGAGGGTGATTGTGCGTGAGTCATATTTTTGTTTTTCAATTTTGAATTGTTCTTTTTTTGAAAAATTTATATTTTCGTGGTTTATAGCTCCAAATAATAACAATTCGATGTTTCACTTTTTAGGATTTTATTTCCGTATGAGTTTAGATCGTTATATTTGAGTGACCTAGGAGAATCACGTGTGAGTAAAAGTTAATTTAACTTATGGAACTACTTCTTTTTTTTTAAATGTAAGTACTTCTTATTTTTTTTAGGGAACTATTTATTTATTTTTTTTGTGTAAGTACTTCGTAGTTTTACAATGGAACTATTTCTTTATTAAAAAATGTATGTAAATGTAAAAATATAAAGTAAATGGTTCTTCTCGGTAAAAAAAATAATCAATTCTAAAGAATCAATTATTTTAGTCTCACGCCCTGTTAAAAGAATCGAGTAGGTAATCTAGTAAGGAATGCGTTCTGCCCAAAATGCTTGATTACAAACCCGCTTACCTTTTTGGAAATTTTTTGCTGGGATGGTTTTACTGTTTTTTCACACAGAAAAATTTAGCTATTTGTCAACTGAAATTCGGTTACTATTAATATCGGTTAAATATTAATCTCGATTGAAATCCCTACTGTACATCTCGCAACATGTATGGAGCTGCCTCTGATCAGATCCGGAGAGTCAATTTTATCAGAAATTTTCTGTTGATTTTACATAAAAATCTGTTGATTTAGCAATATTCTTATCTTATTTATCAACTGTCAACGTTAAATGAGCACACTCTGATTCTCGATTTCACTCAAAACTCTGTTGTCGCAAATTCATGTACTATTTTCTGTTGTCGTAACTGAATTTTCAACTACACTCACAAGAACTATTCCATAAAAGTTCAACAGTTATTTAAAAATTGAATCAGTAAAGTTGTTTCAATGGAATATACAGTTAAATTACCAAAGAAATATATTTTTTAACTTTCTGTCTGTTATTCAATAAACAAAATAAACTAAAAAACGGACTTCCAGTAATAGTTAAAATATTCAGTTAACATTTTCTATTTAAAAAAAAAAAAGTTGTTATATTATTGTTTTTATCGAGTTTGTCAATTAATTTTTCAACAATGGAAAATAAATTAAAAAAATGCAATTGTTTTAAACTAATTTTCTATTAATTTAATGTGTATATTCAGTACTCTTTATTGAAAAAATATTGAGAGTGTATGCTTCCAAAAAAGCGCCTAGCCGCCTGGCATACAATACAGCAATTTGGGAAGGCGTTATGTTGTGCTTCCCTAAATACCTTCTTTGAAGCAGTGAATAATGCATACAATGAAGCAATAAAGAATGCATACAATGATGCATTAATGAAAATGCACGATCTGATTTTTAGCAACAAAATTATTAGATTCAGCAAAAGCTTTACTAACACTCGGCCTATTAAAAATTAAAAAATATTTGCTAAAAGTTAATAATATTTTCGCTGAGTATAAGTACACGGAAAAAAATTTAAAAAATTTGTAGAAAATTTATATTTCAGTTAATTTATTTGAGCGTGAATTATTATAGTGTAGCAACCAGCTTCGAATTTAGTTGCTTAAATCGATTTAATATTTGTACAAAATCTATTAAATTGCCTTTTATTTTATTTTTTTTATTTTGTTTAAACATTTTCAGAAAATTTATTTAAATTTTTAATAAATGTTTAAATAATAATTATTGTTGTATTTACTTTTATCATTTCATAAAAATCGTATGTGTGTGTTTAATAAAAGTACACAATAAATAATAAAGATAACGATGTTGCTGATGATGATGATGATGTATTTAAACCAATAAAACCACAGAAAACATTATAAAAGTGACTCAAAATTGTAATTATTGCATGAATAACGTGTTTTATAATTACACATTTTCCACTTTTTCTACTTTGTTTTTATCTATACAGACAAATAATCCACCAACAACAGCACTATCAGGAACAGCAGCAGCAATAATAATAGCATCAACGCTTCATTTGTAGACAACCATTGAGGCAACCGACCGACCAACCAACCAACTCATTTGCATTGTTATAATTTTATTGACAACAGACTTTGAAACATGTAGAATTTTTTAATCAGAACAGTAGTAGCAGCAATAGCAATAAATAGAAATTCTAAATAGAACAAAATATGAACATTCATACTCTTTAAAACAAGTGTACACTCATAAAAAAAGTCCGTACAAATTCAGCTACGACGACAGAAAATGGTATTCAGAATTTGAGCCAGCAGAATTGGAAATGAAGTTAAGAATCACAGTCTGAAAAATTTAGCTGACCTGAATTTTAGAAAAACTAACTTTTTGGTTGAAAGTTGTAGCTAAACTAACTAATAATTTAGCTAAATCAACAGAAAATTTCTTCTAAAATGATATCTGTGGATCAGATCAAAGGAAGGTTCATAATTATTATCGCACTTAGAATACTATGTAGGTAAAGGCCACTGCAAATGTAATTAAGAGCAAATAAAATTTCACTTAACGAAATGACGACTTACATTTCAGTAAGTTCAACTAACATTGTCATTTGTTTTTTAATGTTCAAAAATTGAACCACAGTTGTAGTAAAAATGAACCACATATGTTAGGAAAAATAAACAAACATTTATTTTTTTATATTTTTAAATAACAAAAAACGACTGTAAAAAATTAATGTAAAATCATAAAACAGTCATTTTATGGGGTTCGTTTTTGTAAATGAACTACAAGGTTATTAAAAAATTTAATTTGTTCTACAAATGACTGACATTTACATTTAAAATAAAGAAACTATATTACAATCCAAACTACATATTTTAAAAGCAGAAGTTCCCTGAGCTCGGGAATATAAGTGGTTACGAAGTAATATCTGTGGTGCATTTTGCTCTATCTCGCTTAGTCTCCGAGATAAAGCCTATGTTATGATTATAAAAAAATAATCTATGAAGTGTCACTAGAATTCGTCCATTGAAACATTTTATTAATTTAATGCAATTTTTCATAAAATCGTATGAGAAATTTCATAAAAATAGTTTCATAAAAATTATGAAGCTTTTCCATAAAGTTTAAGAAATTCTTCATTCACTATGTAAAAAGAACTTCATTATTTTAGTGAAAAATTTCATTAAAACTCGTCCAAGTAAATTCTCTATATGTACAAGTGGGACTTACAGCGGAGACACAAAAAAAAAATTTTTTTTCGAACAATTATGGTTTAAATTTACTGGCAAAATTATTAATTTGAGAGTAGCAAACTACTAACGTAAGCGGAAGGACATGCAAACAATTTTGGGTAGCTGATTACAAAAAAGGTAATTATGCTATCAAAATTTAAACTTTAGGTTCGGATAACCACATGTTTTCATGTTACGGCATCAATTTTATGAAATCTAGAAAAAGAAATTCAAAAAAAAAAATTGTAATCTTTTTGATAATCAATCTTATTGGAACAAATCGAAAATAGTTTCTCTCAGCTAGGAATTCAATGTGTAGTATATTTAATAGTGGATATCTAAGTAACAAGAAAAAAGTACTAAGAGTATTCCTTCCTCCGTTAAAAAGTGAACTTTGACCGAATTAGCCATGCGATCCTGGCTTAAAAAAGTAATTTCTATATAAATCGCTAAATCATGTATGCAGCTTGAAAAAGGGTTTAATGCGATGGAAATACATTAAAAATGTTCCTTGATTTTACGTGAACACTAAAAATGATGAAAGAATAATCGATCTGTTTCTAAAATGTAAGAAGCAACCTTAAGACTTCAATTTACAAATTTGGTCAAAAATAGTCAAAAACGCCATTATTTGCAACATGGACGTTTACTAATATTTAATATTATATGGTAATAAATGGCAGGAAAGCACTTTTTCGAGGAAGATAACTTTACTAACGATAAATTAAATATTTGGAACAACGTTATATTTAAATATCCAAAAATCCAAACAACAATTCTAAAAAGATACTCAGAAAAATCCTAACATCGAAATTTTCAAAGCTATGGAAGCTGCCACAAAATTGGATGAATTAGGTAAATTTTTTTATATTAAATTAATGTAATGCTTTTTAAAAAAGTAAAATTGACTTTATGTTTTTGTTAGAAAAAACTACAGAGTTTTCCGTTTTAATGAAATTTCATTTCGGAAATGTTAAATTTTATGTTGAAAAATTAGTTTAAATTCGACTGAAACTTGTTTTGTGGTCAAATAAGGTAACTAAGAAAGTTAGTTAAGTAATTGGCTTATACGTAAGTAACAGAACAAATTTGTTTAACTTAGAATTACAATCTGTTTAGCAGACTTTTGAACTAACTTTTGTTAATGAGTGTACTGAAATATTGTATGGAGATTAGGGTTGTTCATATTCGATATATTGCAAGGAGATACAACAGCGAAAAACTCTATACAATTATTGCAGAGATATTTTTTAGTATTACGTTAAACCTTACTGCATTCGTTAAAAAATCCCACACAAACAGTTGAAAATTCAACTACGCAAACAGAAAATAGTACCTGAATATGCGGCAGCAAATTTTCAATGAAGTTGAGACTCACAGTCTGCTAAAGTTAGGTGATGTAAATTTTAGAAGAACTAAATTTCCGTTGACAGTTCTATTAAATTAACTAGGAATTCAACTAAATAAATTGAATTTTTAAGCTGAATAAACAGAAAATTTGTGGTAAAAAAGTATTTCGGAGTCCGATCAGTGATAGGTCCATTTTTATTACCGGCAATATAAGTAGTTAACCTTTTTAAGAGTAAATTAAATGAACAAAACAATGTATTGCCCCATGTAAAGAAATATAAATTTTAAGTTGTGGGAAATTTAAGTTTTTCTTTTGAAATCCATAACATTGTTCTCAAAATTTTAGTATCAACTCGAAAATATTTATTGAAAATATCTATTGAAAATTATCTTAAATGTATATCAAAATTTAAAATATCAAACTCCAGCAAATTCAGTTTGACATAAACTTTTTTGATTTTATTTGATTAAATTTCATTTTAACTGTACATTTAATTTAAGTTGGGCTTTAGTAATCGGTAAATTATATCACTGGATTTAATCGTATAAAACTCTTTTAGATTGGTTGGTTTTTTATAAAATATTAATAAATGAATTTATTTAAAGAAAAAATACGACAACTTATTCAAAGAAAAGTTTACAAGAGAGTGAAAATAAATTTTCAAACATATCATACAAAAAGTTCTATGATTGCTTTTCTACAATACCCCTTCTCAATCATGTAAGCCTATGCCGTCACAAAGTTTAGCAAATCTACCACCATCTAAAGATTTAGTAAACATATCGGCTAGTTGATCGGTTGTTCCAATAGGTTCCACTTTGATAATTCCTTTTTCAATATAGTTTCCGAATAAAATGATGCTTGATATCTATGTGCTTCGACTTTTTGCATTCAACGTTTGAGGCCATACAAATACATCCATGATTATCTTTATAACTGGTAATTGGTTCGTTATTCATAATTTCTAAGTCTTCTAGCAAGCCACGTAACCAAATTCCTTCTGATACTGCCACAACTTAATGCAACATATTCAGCTTCGCTTGAAGATGTAGAAACAGTTTGTTGTTTTCTACTAGCCCAGGAGAGAGTGCATCCATATATCTTGAAAACATAGCCACTCACTGACTTTCTATCGACTTCATCACTTGCCCAGTCAGCATCAGCGTAACCCACTAAGGCTTTATTTTCATTTGCTTCATAATATAGCTTCTTATTTAATGTACCTTAAGATATCTTAAGATTCTTTTAATGCTTGCCAATGTTCCTCTGATGGATTTTGTTGGAAACGTCCAAGATATCCTACGTGATAATAGATATCTGGTCTAACGCACAGCATTATATACATCAGACTTCCAAGTAACTCTCTGTACGGTTTATCGATTTTGATTGATTTTTGTTTAAACGTAACTTTAGCCCTTTATCCATTGGCGTTTTTCACTGGATTACATCCATCATTGAGAACTTTTCCAAAACTTTTGTAACACTAGCTTCTTGAGATATCATCATATTTGAACCATCATTTTCAAACTTCATACCAAGAAAGTGTTTCAGAACTCCACAATCAGATAATTCAAACTTCTTAGACAATTGGGTTTTGAAGTCTTGAATTGATTTGATATTGCTACCGACAATTAATAAGTCATCTACGTACATTATTATATATAAAGCTTCCGAATTTTCAAATTTTGTATACAAACAATAATCATGCTTTGATCTATTGAAACCCAAGGTGACGAGATGTTGATTAAGTTTATCATTCCAACACTTAGGAGCTTGTTTCAATCCATAAAGCGATTTTTGTAAAAGGCAAGCCATACCAACATCTGGTATTTCCATGTAAATTGTTTCGCTTAGGTCACCATACAGAAAAGCTGTTTTAACGTCTAATTGGTATATGATTAACTTCTTCTTAACAGCTATTGAGAATACCACACGTACAGTCGTTAGTTTAGCCACTGGTGCATAAGTTTCCGTGTAATCAATACCTTTATTTTGTTGAAAACCTTTTACTACAAGTCGAGCTTTGTATCTCATCGGATTTCCGTTTTCGTCGCACTTCAATTTGAATATCCATCTAGATTTTAGTAACTTAGCTTTTTCAGGTGGCTTCACAATTCTCCAAACTTTATTTGTTTCCATTGATCTCAGTTCTTCTTTTACAGCTTATACCAATTATTGGCATCTTTACGATTAGATATGTCAGAATAATTTTCAGGAACGTTATCAATATTAAAGTCATCAGAATAAGCCGAATATCCAAATTGGAAACCAAGAAACCTGGAAGGTAGTTTTCGTTCTCTTTGGCTTCGTTTAGGAGTTTGAACTTTATTAACATTTACAGAACCATCTATAGCATTATCATCATTGTTAATTGTATTTTCATAATCATAATCATCATCATTGTTATAGTCATCAACATCAGTAAGCAATTCTTCAGGCGTATTTCCACGATCAGTACTACGGTCACTTGTTAAATCAACAATAGATTCATTAGAAGCAACAGGTATATCAACTTCTTCTCCTTCTTGCATGTTGCTTTTTATTATAATATTGGGCAATTCATCTTTACGTTCATCATCATCAAAAGGAAAGCTCGTTTCATCAAATTTTAAGTCTCTAGAAGTTAAAATCTTCCTTGCATTCATGTCCCACAATTTATAGCCATTTGGAACATAACCAATCATTACCATCTTTTGACTTTTAGCATCGAGTTTCTTCCGTTTTTGATTTGGAAGCCAAGCATAAGCCTTACATCCAAAACTCTAAGGGAACTAATGTTGGCTTATACCCATTCCACATTTCAGCAGGTGTAACATTATTAGAAAGTGCTTTCGTTGGACTTCGGTTGATTAAGTATGCACCAGTCAAGGCAGCTTCATTCCACATATTCTTAGGCATTTTGGATTCGAGCATCATCGTTCTAACTTTTTCAACCAGAGTTCTATTAAATCGTTCTGCCACACCGTTTTGTTGGGGAGAGTAGGCAATCGTCTCCTCAACTTGATCCCCTTCTGCTTGTACCATTTTTTCTGTTCATTGGATCCGTATTCATGACCTTGATCTACAGTTAACTTAGAAATAGATGATCCAAATTTGGCAGTAACCATGGCTTCGTACTCTAAAAATTTATTAAAAACGTCTGATTTCTTTTTGATCATGAAAATCATTGAAAATGAGTAAAAATCATCAATAAAAGATACGAAATATTTCGATCCATCCCAAGCCGTTGGACTTATGGGACCACATACGTCAGAATGAATTCTTTCAAGAGGACGGGACGATTTTTCACGGGATTTGTTGAAAGGATCACGACAATGCTTTCCTTCAACACAAATATCACAGAATTCAATCTTTTCTGGTCTTACATCGATGCCAGATACCATGTTCTTGTTGACCAAATCATTAAAACACGACTGACCAATGTGACCATAAACGTTTATGCCACAGTTGATTCTTCTCAACATTCGATAAATTAGCCACGCGTTGCTTAATACTAAAACTCACCTCGTACAAACTTCCACGTGAGTAATCAGTTGCAATTAAGTCGTTACCTTTCTTAATGTTAGCCTTATCTTCACAGAATGTTACCTTAATACCAGCTTTGGTCATCTTTTTCACTGACAGTAAATTATCCCTCAAGTCGGGCACGTACAACACATCCTTAAGCGTTATATCAACATCTTGTTGCTTACCCCTTTAATTATACCGACATGGGTAGCAAGCTGGGTTTGATTATCCTTAGCAACGTTTATTTCAATAGGATTTGACAGCTTGTTGATTGTATCAAAGTACCACTTCTCATTTACCAAATGGTCCCTTGCACCAGAATCCAACTTAAAATTCAAAGATGACTTACCGCCTTTAGATTTCTCAGAATCAGCCATAAAACAAACGGACTTTACATCTTTGTTACACTTTGGTAGCAGCACAAGCTTCACCCTGGCGACACACATTAGCTTTATGACCAGGTTTATTACATTTAAAGCAGCGTCCTTGAAATTTCTTTTTGAAATTCTTCTTTCCAGCAAAAGCTTGTCTTAGTTGAACCGGTTTCTTCATCTGAGCGATTTGACATCTTAGTTTCTTCAAGCAGTAAACGTTCCTTTACCATGTTGTAGTTTAGCTTAGATTCTTCCAAATTTTGTAAAGCGGTGATTAAAGGGTCAAATTTTTCAGGCAAGGTCATAAATAATTGCGTAAGAATATCGCTATCTTCAACCTCTTGCCCCAGCCATCTTCAGATTTCTCACAAGGTTCTCGAATTTCATTAAATGTTCCGCTACGGTTGCTCCATCCCTCAATTTTAAATTCATAATTTGCTTCCTTACCAGAACTTGATTTACAATCGATTTCTTGGCAAATACATCCTGGAGACTTTCCCACATCTCTTTGGCGGTTTGCTTTTCACGGATGTATCCCAAACAGTCATTACTTACAAATGATACCAATTTGTCTCTTGCTTTACGATCATTCTTTAAAATTCCGTCTTAGCAGCAGCTTCAGTTGGCGGCAGGCCCGTTAAAACCTCCTCCAAATTCAAATTTTCGAAATGAATTTTGACGCGAAATTGCCACTCATCATAACCGCGAACCGTTAAATTGCGGTTATACCAACACTATCTCTTTGATCGCCCATAACCTTTTAGATTGGTTGGTTTTTTATAAAAATATTAATAAATGAATTTATTTAAAGAAAAATACGACAACTTATTCAAAGAAAATTTTACAAGAGAGTGAAAATAAATTTCAAATATTTCAAACATATCATACAAAAAGTTCTATGATTGCTTTTCTACAATAAACTCAATGTAATATAATCCATTTATATACAATACGATTCACATTTTTCGGATCAAATTGTATTTCATTTAGATATAAGGCAATACCAATTTTATACATTGCTTTGTTGCATCGTATTAATTTTTGTTTTAATTCGGGTTGTTAGTTATCTAGAGATTTTCTTCACAGCAGACTAAATTGATAAAGAGGCAAACAATTTAATTTTTTTCATTCCTACAATTAGAATACTACGTAGGTAAAGACCACTGCCAAAGTTGAAAACAAATGAAATTTCACTTAAAGAAAGGACGATTAACATTTCAGTATATTCAACTAATATTGTCATTTATTTTTTAATGTTCAAAAAATTACTAACAATTGTAGTAAAATTGATCCACATGGTAGTAAAAAATAAACAAACATTTTTTTTTTTATTTTTTTAAATAACAAAAAACAACTGTAAAAAATTAACGTAAAATCATAAAACAGTCATTTGATTGTGGATTGTTTTTTTAAATGAAAAATAGAAATATAGAAATAATAGTAAATATTTTAATTTGTTCTACAAATTACTTACATTTACATTAAAAATAAAGAAATTTGTATTACAACCCAAACACTACATATTTTTAAAGCAGAAGTTCCCTGAGTGTAGGGTACAGATGTAGTAGTTTCCAAACACATTGACAACTAAAGCACTGTATCAATTCCGCCAAAGCGTTCATCAAATACATATTATAATTAGTTTTAATACACTTCGAATACTATGTCGGTAAATACCACTGCAAATGTAGTCGAAAACAAATGAAATTTCATTTAAAGAAATGACAACTTACATTTCAGTAAATTCAACTAACATTGTCATTTATTTTTTAATGTTCAAAATATGACTAACAATTGTAGTAAAAATTAACCACGTATGTTAGTAAAAACTAAAAAAAACCTTTTTTTTTTTTAATAACAAAAAACTACTACAAAAAATAATGTAAAATCATAAACAGTCATTTGATGCGGTTTTGTTTTTTTTTTAAATGAACTACAAGGTTAATAAAAAATTTAATTTGTTCTACAAATGACTGACATTTACATTAAAAATAAAGAAACTGTATTACAACCCTAAAAACTACATATTTTTAAAGCAGTAGTTCCCTGAGAGTACTTAATCGAAAAGGCTTTAAAAAAAGGCTTTAAAAAACTTTAAATTTTATGAAACAAACTAAACCGACAAAAATTCGCGTTTGCCAAAATTTTCTCGGTTTCCTTTTTAAGTTCTAATATATAGACAAAATTTTCTGAGTGTTTTTATTTTATATCGTTTAAAAGTGAATTATGTACCCAAAAATCATGCCCGTTAGCAGCGAGCTGATGTATTTGTAGCCAAACGAATGGTGCGATTGTAGCTTCCGAAGTTTTTGGTAGTTGTTTTGCATCTTACTCTTCCGACAAGACTTAGAGTAATAGTAAATATTCAGAAATGTAGTTATAAATATCACCCTAATGTTCGCACTCGTTGAGCCACAATGCATATATTCATGATTTTTCTTACTTACCGTATATCTATCAGATTTATCAGAGCTAACAAACATTCATACCTACATAATTCATAGATACATTATACTGTTAACGCAATAGATGGATTTTATCATCACTATTCTAAAAACCACTACTAAAAGCATATAAACAAAACTACAAATTTTCATTTGATTCACTTTTGAAACGTGCATAAAGCGCTGATTTGGAAAATAATCATTATTGAATCCATGCACACTTCTACAGTTGCTTCACACACACATCCACCCACAAATACAACGTACACTACTTGCGGTTTACAAATCATAAGTGGTTGATTGTGTACGTGTAGAAGAGTCTATGTATTAAAATTGTCAAAATTTTTAGTGATTATTCTAAGTTAATGGAATTTTTATTACATTGAAATTTAATTTAAAAGTTTTGTTTATAAATTAAAACATGTTCATTGCAATGTCTCAAAATATATTATTTTTTTTGGAAAACGTGTGTTTTTTTTAAAAATTTCCAAAATTCTAAACTTTAAAAATTAATTTTTCAGTTTATTTATTCATTCGATATACTCAAGATTCTTCACATATGTAATTCTGACTACATCGGCTATCATTACTACAGCCTTTAGTTAAAAACTAACCAAGAAATTGATAAAATGCAAAAACGTGTTTTTTTTATTTTATTTTAAATTTTTATAACAATCCTAATTTGGAGATGTCGATTGCTACTTTTATACTATAATAGTTGTAATTAAAATATAAATATATTGAACAAATCATGAATTCGTGTAAATTCGTGAGTGCTTCTCAGGACATTTGGTGACAATTGATTATACTGAAAATTTTAATGTTTTCATCAAAGTTTGTATAATTTTACTAGATTATAATTATCTTTACTTTTCTTTAAGCCTTTCTTAAGGCTTAGAGGCAAAAAAGTCCCATTAAACTAATTATGAGTCATAGAAAAACTTCTGAAGTGATAAGAAAAATATTTTCATTTGATAAAAAAAAGTAATTTTGATATGTAAATTGATCCATAAATGGTTAATATTTCTGTTTTTTATTAAAAAAAAGAACCAGTATGAAATTTACATAATAAACTCTTCAGATTTTCATTGAATTGGATGACCTGTCAGAAACTGCCAGGGGTACAAAAAATTAAACACTGGCATACCACTGGCCAACCGAGGAATTGTAAATATATTGCTGGCAGAACACTTGTTTAAGACTCTTCAGCATTCCCAAAAGCGTTTTTGCCAGTATTTGTTTCACAATAATTTCAGTGGTAAACACAAACAAATCATTAGAAAAGAATTAGCTGATACCACTGGGCAAACGTTGGCGAAACGTGTTTTCCCAGTGCTATTCAGTAAGAAATTGCCAACGGCTCAAAAATCGAAACAACTGGTAAAGCAATTATTTTATACAAATGATGATGCGTTGTTCAAAAAAAATTGTAGTCAGAAGATTCCGAGTTCGATCCCTGTTCTAGGCATACATATTTTCTGTGATTTAAAATTAACTTTTTTTAATTTTATTTTGGAAAATATATTTTTAGGCCACCAATTTCCTGCTTTTACCAACATTTTACCAACGTGTGAAATTTTGTTCCCCAGTGCTTGTCCGTAACTGTTTGAACAGATGGACCTTTTGTCTAATGATGTTATTATTTTAGGGTTTGGAAAATAACTTGTTTCTAGCACTTGTACCAACTGTTAAAGTGCTTTTCCAGCGGTGGTCCGTTTGTCATTTTCTGACTGGGTGTGTTGAAAATTTTCAGCGGATCTGTAACGTGCCATTGTTGAGTTAATTTGATAACCAGTTTTGTAAAGTTTTCTTAGAATAAATGTGAAAAAACGGACAGAAGGGAAACTGGAACCATTTTTAAGAAAGAAAATAAGATTTATTGTATTTGGAAATTTTGTATATAAAAACAAAACGACGATTCGTCAAACTTTAATGTAATTTTTCCATGGATCAAACAATAACATACGCCGTTAAAATAAGCATGCTCGATATATGTAGAGTTTATTGTCAGAACCTTATTAATTTTTCTAATGTCAAGCACACTCTAAAAATATGTTGTAAATTATTAAAATATCACTAAAAACGCCTAAATTTAAACATAAAATGTGTAAAATGTATGCGTACAACGTTTTGTCTAGAAAAATACACTAAAACTTTATTTATATACACTTTTTGTTTATTATTACATGCGTTGTGTGTACAATTACTAGTTCGTGAAAAACATTCATTCATAAATAAAATTTTATTTGTCAAATTCAAACAAAAAATAGAAAAATAAATAAACGTAATAAAATAAATTTAAAAAAACGTAGTTACGTGAGTAATCGTTTTTACAGGATTTTTATTTGTCCTTCAAATATTTGAATTTCTTATAATGTTATTTTTTTCACCAAACTTTTGGAATATGACGCAGGTGAGTCTGAAAGTTGTATCCAACCAGTGGTTGACCTATCTAACATCACGACATTAGAGGTAACTTTATATTTTATTAGTTTTTTTTTTATATTTTTATTAATCATAATTTTTTTTCTTCCGTCAGACTTGCGAAATTGGAGTCTGGCGTATCGGTAAGTTGATTAAATTTCAACATATATAAATTAGAGTGCAGTGTAATTTATTCATTCGGCGCTATGATATTTACTAGTTAGTCTCACGCAATGTCACCATTTGCAATCATTTTTGTCAATAAATGATTGATGGAATAAAATTCAAAGCAATTCATTTTTAAACATGAAGAAAAAAAAACAGAGTAGTATTTGGAAGATGACAAAGCCAATTGTGACAATTTTTTGATGTTGTTTTTGTTTTTTCTTTGATATTTTAAATTTTGAATCTCGCTCCTAGACGAGGACAAGAGTTTGTGATTTAACATAACAAATATCTCTAGAAATTCTAATAACAAAGTCCCCTGAAGATTTCCTTAGGCAGGAATGAAATCCGGATAGGGACACGCCTACATCAGATTGCTTTTCACAATTTGTTAAATAAGTTTTGGGACTTTAGCACATTTAATTACTATAAATGCAATTAATGTTTATCCCGATGAAAATAAATTTAAATAAAAGTAATTTTGTTACTCATAAAAAAGCTTATGTAACCAATTTGTATTGCAGTAACAATTACAATTTGTTAGAAATATTGTTACAAACTTTTTATATATTATTTTTAATAAAGATGTAATTTAGCGATTATAATTTTCAACTCTAAATGTCTGAAGTTGTAACAAGAGTTACAATAATTTGTGCAACTTTTTTCCCTAACATACCAACAAACAAACACTCCTCTTTCATGCAATTCTCATGTTTTTTTTTTTTCACTCAAAGAAAAAAAAATAAAAATAAGTGAAAATATGTACAAATGAAAGCATGAAAATGTTTTTTTTTAACACAATTTAAAGAAAAGATAACAACACTTTAAACGTTTCAGTTGTGGCAAGAGTGGTGTCCAATTAAATTCTTTAAGTTTCAACTTAAAGACAGAACAAAAAAAAAGAAAATGATACAAAATAAAGGCTTTAAGAAGCTGTTAAACAATAAGTTAAGCATTACTTAGCAATTATTGCAAAATAGATGAAGAAGAAAAAGCAGAAGATGCTGTAAATTTACCCGCTAGAGCAATATTATTGGTGTAATACTAGTACAGAAGTGCAATGGAACGCGTGCTCTAACTACAATGCTGACTGGGTAAATGTGTTCAATAGACCACAGAGATAAAAACAAAAAATTTAAAAAGTGTTAATAGTCACACAGCATTCGTATAAGGTGCTAGAAACATAGTCAAAATCACACTTATATAACACGTTTAAAAGCTACAATTGCTACAAACGTTAAGCAACAATTGATAAACAAAAACAATGTTGCAAGAGATTTCCTAAAAGTAGCATAATGGGGCAGAATTACAGGAAATTTGAAACAAGAAAACAAAGAGTGAGAGACATGGCATTCAAAATAGTTTACTTGTAATCACTTTGTCCAGATAGGGGGCGTAAAAGTTGACAACAATTTTATAAACGGCACAGTGGGCCGAACTAAAATATTTTAAAAATAATTTACCCATTTTTTACCAGCAGATCGTGGCTGGCGTGATTTTGATGAAGGAAGCTGTGTCATTAGGCCAAATCAGGTGTTAAAAAACGCAATTATAATTTTTTTTAATGTTGCTTATATTTGCAACAAATTTTTCTATTTAATGAAGAAATCTTCAATGCAATATCCTCTTTTCGCTTATAATGACTTTAAAGACAAAAATTAAAAAAAAAAAAACATTTAGCTTTAAGTGTGTTTTTTTATAACATAACATATTTATGAAAATGAAATGAAAATGAAAATTATTCAAGTTCAAGTAACATATTTATATTAACTCATTAATGGCACGTTATAGATTCGCTGCACATTTTGCAACTACACTTTGTAGATAAAGACTGAGATCGAAATAACTATAACATGGCTTTTCTCTTGCAAGTTTTGTCTTATGCACAAATTAAACATTTTTATATCAAGTTAGCTTTGAAAAACGTGTCAAAACTTTTGAACATGTGATATATAATAGATTATATTTTGCAACTAAATCTCTTATAATTCCACAACAGCATGGATTTCGTAGTGGAAGATCCACAATTTCGAATCTAATGGTGTTCACTGATTATTGTATGTCGCAGTTTGAAGTTTCTTCACAAGTTGATGCAATTTATATGGATTTATCAAAAGCTTTTGATAAATTGTCACATAAGATTTTATTAGAAAAGTTGTCAAGCTTGGGCATTCATTCGGCTTTTTATAGTTGGTTTTCTTCCTATTTACATAATCGGGAATGTGTTGTGAAGATAGATGACTATGAATCGTCACCTTATATTCAAACTTCTGGTGTGCCACAAGGGAGTGTATTGGGCCCTTTATTGTTCAATATCTTCATAAATGATGTATTTACATGTTTTAAATATTCTCAGTTTCTACTCTATGCTGATGATATGAAAGTGTTTTCAAGAGTTGGTAGTTTGAATGATGCATTAAATTTACAAATTGATCTTGATAATCTAAATATATGGTGTTTTCATAATAAATTGAATTTTAATATGAACAAGTGTTTTCATATGTCATATGCAAGAATCCGTAATCCTATACAAAATTCTTATAGAATTGGTGCTAATTTAGTTAAATCTGTTAATGAAGTTTAAGACTTAGGAATAGTATTTGATTGTAAGATGACATTTTTGCCGCATATGGAAAAAATGATTCCCAAAGTTTACTCTACTTTTGCTTTTATTAGAAGAAATTGTAATGATTTTTCAGATCCCTATACCTTGAAATTGTTGTATACTTCTTATGTCAGGTCTAAATTAGAATATGGTGCAATAATTTGGAGCCCTCATGCAGATATTCATATTAAACGTATTGAAAAAATACAGAAAAAATTTATTAAATTTGCATTACTGCATTTGAATTTTGTTTATCCAGTTCCTACATATGAAGTCCGTTGCATGCATCTTGGTTTAGAAACGTTAGAAACTCGGCGTAGGATTCAATCAATGCTATTCTTATTTGATTTAATAAATGGTAGTATTGATTGCTCCAGTCTCTTGGAGAAAATTCCGTTCAATGTACCCAGTAGACATCTTCGTCACAATGATTTGTTTTTTGAAATTTGTCATCGTTCTAATTATATCTTGAATAGTCCTCTAATTAGGACAATTAGAGAATTCAATTTATTAAATGTAAATCAAATTGTAGAATTTAATACATCAAAATCCAATTTTAAAAATTTTTTGCTATTTAATTCTGTAAAATTATAGTAGTTATTTTAATAATTAAATAATTATTTAATTTTTTTAAATTAATTTAATTAAAATTAATATATTCTTAGTCTGTAAGGAACTATGTTCTATAGACATTAAATAAATAAATAAATAAATTAGCCTTATCGGAAGTTTATATGCCTTTAATTGGTTCATAAACAAAAATAGCTTTATATCATTTGTAAAAATTTCTATGAAAGTTTTGATCTGACTTTGAAAACAAGCGCTTATAAGCCATAACTGTCCTAATAAATTGTGATTTTTTAGCAACTTTCTTTTTCACAACACTGTTTTTAGCAGAACAGTTGTTTTCGTGTAACATGTTACCGTTAAACATGTTCAGTTTGGTCTATAATTTAACCATGAATCGACTTACAAATGAACAACGCTTGCAGATTATTGCATTTTATTAACAAAATTTATGCTCGTTTAAAAAAGTGCATCGTGAATGGTCAGTTTGGGCGACCTTTTGAGGCGGCTATTCGGAATCTTGTGACTAAATTTCTCACCAAAAATAATGTAATTATTGGAAATTAAACCACCAACACGCATACGTAGAGTGCGGACAGAGGACATTATCGCAGCTGTATCCGCCAGTGAATTATCGATTCGGCGCCGTTCGCAGCAATTGAAACTCTGTTACTCCTCTACGTGGAAAATTTTGCGGAAGGCTTTGGGTGTAAAACCTTTTCAAATACACCTGGTACAAGAATTGAAGCTACACGACCTACCACAACGCCTAACTTTTGGTGAATGGGTGCTAGAAAAGTTGGATGAATATCTACTTTTTTATCGGAAAATTGTGTTCAGCGACGAAGCTCATTTCTGGTTGAATGGATACGTGAACAAGCAAAATTGCCGTATTTGTTGTGACGAGCAGCCAGAAGCATTGCAAGAACTGCCCATGCATGAATCCCGAAAACTACACTGTTTGGTGTGGATTATGATCCGGTGGCATCATTGGACCGTACTTTTTCAAAGACGACGAAGGCATGAACGTTACCGTGAATGGCGAGCGCTACCGTGCGACTCAAATAAAGATTTCATACATTTCTCTAAATGTTATGTGTTTTTTTTTTAAATCATACAAAAGCTCTTAAAAAATCACCCTTTATATTGTATTGGAGGTTATAAATTAGCACGTGGTAAAATACTTTTATTTCTCACTCAAATACGGCGAGAAAATAGTTACTATCACAATAAAATATTTAGTGTACTTCCGGAAAAAAGACGTAGAAAATGTGGTTTTTGATAAAAAAAATTTTAAAAATTATTAAATTTGGCAGACCTCTTGTGGACATGTAAGAAAATCAGTTTGGATCTGATAATGTATACATTTAATATCGAAATTTAAGACAAAGAGAGTTGAAGGAGGAAGCTATTATAGACCGCAAGATTCCTGGGCACAAAGCAAACATATTAACGTTTAGTTAAAATAATCGTATTTTAATAACTTCATGCAGCCTAACTTCTATAAGTAAGGAGATATTTGGCTCTTTATTAAACAGTTATGACAACCACTACAGGTTTTATCAATAATGCTCAAAAGATTTCGCCTGCATTAAACTAAACCTCTATGAAATATATAGAAAAATTCATAAAATGGGATTTGTTACATTATGCCTATAAATTGTATAATTATACACTCACGATATTTTAACAGTAAATAAGTTTTGGGACTTTAGCACATTTAATTACTATAAATGCAATTAATGTTTATCCCGATGAAAAATGAATTTAAAATAACAAATATGCAGGTGCTTGTGCAAATTTTAAATGTTACTGCCACTAATAGCAAACATATGATTTTCTATTGTTGATTTACTTGAATAAACGTCACTACATTGCTAGGTCTGTCAAAAAATCAGAGTAGTATTTGGAAGATGACAAAGCCAATTGTGATAATATTTTGTTGTTTTTTTTGTTTTTTCTTTGATATTTTAAATTTTGAATCACGCTCCTAGACGAGGACAAGAAATTCTCATTGAGTTTGTGATTTAACATAACAAATATCTCTAGAAATTCTAATAACAAAGTCCCCTGAAGATTTCCTTGGGCAGGAATGGAATCCGGATAGGGACAAGTCTACAGCAGATTGTTTTCACAATTTGTTAAATAAGTTTTGGGGCTTTAGCACATTTCATTACTATAAAAGTAACTGATTGTAGTTTATTAAAAAAGTAGTCAGTGAACTTTGTTTTTTAAATAGTATGCTTTTAAACTACAAAGAAATATTTTTGACCTAAAATATAGTCATATATATATCATACTAATCTCTACATAACGAAACTTTTGAGCGCTATTTCGATAAAAAGTAAGACAACTTTTTTTTGGCAAAACATAATATTTTGACATCTTAAATCTCGTGTTAGAACCTAATAGTACTCTGGATATATATATTCCGAAATCTGCTCGTCAATATGTAATATTTCAGACCTATGTATGGATTTATGTGTTAAGGGTAAAAATGTGAAAAAATTATATAGTTCCCAAAATATTGAAGAAGAATAACTTTCTTCAACAAGTTTTAAAAACAATAAAGTCCTATTAGTTACGGGATAAGTTCTGTTAGTTCAATTTAATACTCTGAAATTTCATTGCAATAGATTCAGCAAAAAACATTCTATTGCACGACATAAATTTAACATTTCTGCAAAATATTAGCGAACAACATTTTTACATCACCCGTTTCTTTTAAACTTGACACATGATATAGGGTCCGAAATTTATTTTGGCTATGAATGACAGCATCTTATTTATATGGCATATGCAGATTTACTATAAGTAAATATTAAGCGACTTTCTTCAAATTTGACACATCTTAATAAAATGTGCTCCAAATATTATGTGCTAAATATCAATCGAATAGAATAAAATTTTCAATTATAGTTTCGGTCATCACATAAAAAGGCTATATTAAATAACTATTCTTGACCCATAGTGTTTAACCATGATTTTTTTTTATCCGGCAATAAAAAGAAGATGACTACTCTTCCCATTTTCTAGCTACAGAAAAATTTTAAGAAATAAAACTAAAAAAGATTTAAAAAAGGTTTTACGAACTTCACACACGACTTTCATGAACTTCATCAGACCAAACACTCGAGAAAAAACGCTATGAAAATACAAAGCTGTTGCATGTATTGTCTCTTCTTCATCATCATCATCACCATCATCATGAAGAAGAAAAATAATGTTAAAGCAACACATTTCGTCACTATCACCACGTTGGAATCTAAAATTTCGTTTGTGAATAGCTGCTTAGCTAGCCAGCCAGCCAGCTAACATTGGTGTTATATAAGAACTGCAACAACATCACAATATAAGGAAAAACCTCTGTCTCTATGTTTGTCGGAGTTCACATGGCAGCTGATAATGGATGTGTCCCTTGGGTGCACTATCGAATGCCACATAAGATGGTGTCTAGCCATAACCAACATATGTAACAACCATGTACCGCTTTTCTTCTTCTTACAAAAAAAAAAATAAAAATGAACAATCTTAAAAAACAACGCAGTGGTTACAGTTCTAAAGTAGGAAGTGTAGAAAATGAACACAAGAAAAAAAAACGAACCTTTTAAAAACTAACATTCTATGTGTTTTTTGTTTTTTTTTTTGTTCAGTTACACAATAACGAAAAGTGTCCTTTACTTTTAAGCTTTAATCCAGGTGTAGAGTAGTGTCTATGAATGGTGGACATAATAAAGCCAAGTATACTACCTACTGTTCCATATGCAGCCAAAGTACAAAAACAATTTATGACTTTTCACGGTTAAAAAGAAAAATTTACAATCATACCTCCTTATATCATGTGTTGCTCTACGAGGTGTAGTTGAATAATTTATAACAAAAAAAGATTATCACTATATACAAAATATGCTTTTAAGGAAAGCTTAAGAATTGATTTTAGTTTTGAAAGCTTTTCTAAAGCAAAGGTTTGGTTTAAATTTTACTGCTTAGGCATACCACAATTTGTTAAACTTGAAAAGCTTTAAGAACCTGTGATTTGGGTCAAATAATAAAGATTTGATGTCCAGATTTAGTTATATTTTAAAAGCTATAGAAAGAATAGGCTTGGTGAAAGTTTTCAAGCTTTAATAAGCCACAATATACAAAAATTTTAAAGCTTAAGAATATATTGTTTTACTTTAAGTGCGAAAAAATTATAGTTCTTATTTAAAAACTATAAAAACCCACGATTTTGTAAAACTTAAAACAATATTTGTGGCAAAAGCTTTATGTTAGAAAAGCTTACTAATAAGCAGAGCGTCAAAAAAATAGTTAATTTTAACCTAATTTATGCAACTGTTATCAAATACTATAACTACTGTATCCAAAAGTAAGATATAGCGTGTTTTTTATTTGAGAGAATAGAACTGTTTAAATTAAAGTTCGCATCAAAATATAGGTCTAACACCAAATGACAAATGTTCGACACTTTGGGGTAATATATAAAAAAAACAATTGTTTGTCTGATATGAATAACATTTTGTGTAGCTGTAAGCCGATGTTTAAGCATGCTTACCCGGTCTCTGGACCTTTCCCACGTGGACATAATCCCTTGAATGGAAATTGTTGTTATGTCGAATGGTTTACGTCCATAATCCCCAAGCCGGAAGTTGGGAATATGACAGTTAACGAAACGATGGGATCGTGACCTTTTAAAAAGTTACGATTATGACCCAAAAACTGAAAGTTGATAATCTAGAGAGATTTGTTGCGAAAAAGGCTCAACTTTTTAGTTAATTTTCTCTAAAAGAAAGGCGAGAGCTAATCTCGTTCTTGTGAACAAAAATCAAAATTTTGTAATCTAATTCACTCAGAAATCTCAACTCCAAGATTATAGAATTATATCTAAATTCACTAAGAAAATATTTTTAATATGGCACCACATATAATTTAATGTGTCATTGTAAGAGACCATATATAATCATATCTAAATTCAATTAAAAAATATTCAAAGTATTGGACCTCATATATTTCTATATATTTTTGTATGGCACAATGTATGGGATTATAAAAAATTATAAAAAAATATTTTTTATGTTGGTTTACATCAATGTATATCGCACCGGTTCCTCTAAAGGGGGTCAACTCAAAATTTACAAATTTTCAGTAGATGCAAAAAACTTTTTTTTAATACTACTCTTATATCACAAAGAGGGATACAAATAGGCCTGCCACATCCCAAGACCCAGCCAGCTTGACACTAAGCTCAAATGAGCTTGATTTCAAACAAATATCTTGACAAATAATATTACTCATACGTATAAAACAGCTAAATTGTATTACAAAAAAAAAAAAAAATAAAAACATAAAAATTATAGAAAAACTTCAAAAAAAAAAGACAAAAACGTAACAATTACAATTCAGTCTCTGTCAAATAAGTGAATTGCAAGTGTTGATACTTTTTAAGTTAACAATTAAAATGAATTATGGCTTTAGCGAAAAAATGTAATAATCAGTGTTAGGGTTTGGTGGTTAAACAATTGAGGACACATTTTTTTAATATTACATTTTTAAAATTTTAAAAATTAAAAATAAGCTTTAAAACTTGAACAAGTGTTTTAGCTTGACAAAATATATTTTATCTTGACACTTGACAATACCTAAAAAATCTTCACAATCAAGCTCATTCCAGGCCATGTTGCAACCCTAGATACAACTGTATTTCTTTGGCGAAAGAGTAAAACAAAAATAATGTAAGATTTTTACAGTGGGTGGATATTAACACTGTATGTCGTTTTCTTGCAAAATGTGAAAATTAATAATTTTGAGTTGACTGCTTTAGAGGAACCGGTGCGATATGTACATTAGAGTGACATATAGCACAAATTTAAATTTATTGCTCAGGTTATCGTATTACTAGATACAAAAGTTATTTGGTGCAAATTTGAGAAAAATTTATAGCTTCAACCCGTGGTGCCCTGCTTTTCGATTTTTGAAAACTTTACTGCTTTAATAAAAATATGTCTGGCGACAAATAATTTTTTAATAATTTTGGCATGATAAAATCATATTATGAAATTTTTTAAATCGGACTAACGGTTTTCGAGATATTGCGATTTGATTTTCACTAAAAATTGCGTTTTGTTTAATCTATTCTCATGTTTTTTTTAAATAATGAAAACCATTGGACCTAATTAATTAATAAAAATCAAAAGTTAAAGTAAATATTCTTTCAATAAATATGTGTATATTTTTAAAAAGCATAACAACATTACTTTACAATTTTTTTGTTTTTTTCGAGATATTTGTAGGTAAATTCATCGTTCAATTATGCTTAAATGGAAAGCATTTTTGTCCACTTTGCTAGTGCAAAAAAAAATATTTAGCATAATTTTTCAGAAAGTTGTTGAATGGAAGAAAAACTAAATTTTTAGTGAAAATCATGTCGCATTCGTCGTGTTCAGAATGCCAAAATTAACTATAAATTATGTGTAGCAAGCAGCTTAAGAAAACTTTTCAAAAGTCGAAAAATTGGTTTGCCCGGCGGCACGGCAATAATTGATAAAAACTGAATGTTGAGAAAAAATTCCGCTCTAATGTACATATGTACATTAGGGGGTACAACCAAAATAAGGCCCTATCACCACGCTGTAGCCGATGTTGTGCTGAAACCGAAAAATGTTACCTCAGGTCATTTCGGAACAAAAACGTTCCGCGTCGAAGCCGATTTCTGAAAGTCCTTTAAGATTTTTTTTTATTTTTTTTAAATTTTATATTTTTATACTTTTAGCAATAAACTATAATATTTCGCAAATTTGCATAAGACAGCGTAGGTAAGTCGCAATATTTTATCACGATTAATTGAATTTATACAGAATATTATTCAATATGTAATGGAAAGAAGAGAGAAACAAAAAAACGTGTATTGAATATCCACCAGAGGTGGATCTTGCACATCAAACAAGTTTTCAATTTATTTTTTGATCAATGGTATAATCTTTAACTTCAAACTCATATGTATATTAGTTCTCATGTAGTGAGTAAACTAGTTCATATGTATGTTTGATGTTGACATGGGATTGTTACCGCTTTCAAAACGTGTTCTGATGATGGGAACCTAGAAAATTCCCGAAATAGATCTATCAACACATTCCTGAAAGGGTCAAATAATAAATTTGAAAACAAAAAAACTCTATAGATTATTTGTTAGGACAATATCCTAATGAAGAAATATAGAGTATGGCCTCGAACTTGAATAATTTTCATTTTCATTGCACAATTAAAGGTCGAAAAAACATAATTTTTATTTTTAATAAAAATTATAACAAACTTGTAAAAAAGGCAGAGTACCGCCAAGTTTACTTCCCCTGTTTTGCTTACATTGTAAACAAAATATAAAAAGAAGAGAGAAACAAAAAAACGTGTATTGAATATCCACCAGAGGTGGATCTTGCACATCAAACAAGTTTTCAATTTATTTTTTGATCAATGGTTATAATCTTTAACTTCAAACTCATATGTATATTAGTTCTCATGTAGTGAGTAAACTAGTTCATATGTATGTTTGATGTTTGACATGGGATTGTTACCGCTTTCAAAACGTGTTCTGATGACGGGAACCTAGAAAATTCCCGAAATAGATCTATCAACACATTCCTGAAAGGGTCAAATAATAAATTTGAAAACAAAAAAACTCTATAGATTATTTGTTAGGACAATATCCTAATGAAGAAATATAGAGTATGGCCTCGAACTTGAATAATTTCATTTTCATTGCACAATTAAAGGTCGAAAAAACATAATTTTTATTTTTAATAAAAATTATAACAACTTGTAAAAAGGCAGAGTACCGCCAAGTTTACTTCCCCTGTTTTACTTACAATGTAAACAAAATATAAAAAGAAGAGAGAAACAAAAAAACGTGTATTGAATATCCACCAGAGGTGGATCTTGCACATCAAACAAGTTTTCAATTTATTTTTTGATCAATGGTTATAATCTTTAACTTCAAACTCATATGTATATTAGTTCTCATGTAGTGAGTAAACTAGTTCATATGTATGTTTGATGTTTGACATGGGATTGTTACCGCTTTCAAAACGTGTTCTGATGATGGGAACCTAGAAAATTCCCGAAATAGATCGATCAACACATTCCTGAAAGGGTCAAATAATAAATTTGAAAACAAAAAACTCTATAGATTATTTGTTAGGACAATATCCTAATGAAGAAATATAGAGTATGGCCTCGAACTTGAATAATTTTCATTTTCATTGCACAATTAAAGGTCGAAAAAACATAATTTTTATTTTTAATAAAAATTATAACAAACTTGTAATGGAAAAACTTATAATTTATTTATCATTTAATGAAATTATAAAGAAAATATTTTTGTTTTTTTTAGAACTTACTGATGCCAAACTTAATTGCATTTAACGCGGAACCTTTTTTAACGATATCGAAAATCTAAAGATGCAGTTCTGTATTGTTTTTTTTATGCACTACATGGTATGGATAGGGCCATTTTGATATTTTCAAAAATTGTAAAAAAGTTGTAGCCCTAATGTACATTTATGTCTTTATTTACGAGAGGCGTCTTTCCAAAACCGTTCAAAAGTGTAAATTAATTATTTTTCATAATTTTAAGCAATTTTAATTATATTTTAAAGCGAAATTGTGCTCTTTAATATTTTCTTAGAATACGTCTTGCACAAGTAACAGAATTTTTTTATTATTTATATTGAAAAATTTGCATTTTAAAAATCCACTTAAAATAGTTTATTCTTAATAACAATTTGCATTTACAATTTAAATTTAAAAAAATTTAGATTTTTTACGAGAAAATAAGAAAAATGTTATAAAATATGCATTTATAGCAAAATGTGCAAAAATATGCACTAACGAATCGATGACATTTTAACGAAAATTCTTTGATTCGCAAAGATATTTAATTTATCCGGAAACTACGAAAAATATTATAAAAATATGCATGTAAAACAAAATTAGTAAAAATATGCAATAAAAATATGCATTGAAAGCTAAATGTGCAAAAATATGCATTTATAGCGAAATGTGCAAAAATATTCAATAACGAATCGATGCTATTTAAATTCTTTGATTCGCAAATTTAATTTATCCTGTTCTCAGACTTAAGGAAAAAACTATGCATTTGCATGAACTTTCGGTTCCTTATTATAACGAAATACCGGTTAAGATCTTGAAGCGTTGATATTAATTTGTTATGTAAACACAAATTTTTTAAATTTGTTTTAAAAAGTACAAAAAAAAAAATTAAATTATGTGAGTGGCTGATTATGGGGAACATGCACCAGGCCACCAGATAGGGTAGTTCTAAAAAAGTGTGTCGAATGCTCCCTCTTCTACCCTATGTTTTTGACTATATTTTGTATAGTATGGATAAAGCAAAGTCTTTGTTTAAAAAAAAAAATCGATTTAAAAAAATAATGCATTTATAAAAAGAAGATAATAGGGCTGATTCTTTTTAGAGTTTTCTTTTTGGTTACCCTAATAACAGAAATATAATTTATTTTGGTACCCAAAATTATCCAATATATCTCGTATATAAAGTATACTTTAATACTCTATGACACATTTTAGTTGTTTTTAGCTGTTGTTCTTGCTGTTTTGGTTGTAACACCATTGTCATCGACGACATCATAACTGATAGTTATCGCCACCTCTAAAAAAGATAACTTCTAAGCCAAAAGCATTATACTAAAGTAACATAGAGGGTTAACTTAAACAACAAACTAACATTCGTTTAAGCGTACATCATAAACAGTAGAGAGCCATTTTTTTATTTTTTTTTATAAAAAAATTTATTAAAAACATGTTTATGTTAGATTATTTTTTATATAAATTTTAACTTTAAACAATAGTTTGCCATTTTTTTTTAAGAATTTGTTTTTTAAATCTCTTTTTATAGTGAAAATCGTGTATCTTTACTTTGAAATCTTTTTAAGCTTAAAAAACTAAAAAAAAAATAGGAAATCCTTATCATATCTTTAACATCATTAGAAAATATTAGAAACAAAAGAGATTTTATGAAAAAAACAAAGAAAACCATGGTTAAATTCTATCTACAACATGACAGTTGTCAGCTTGAAGTTTTTTCTGGTGTTAGTGTGAAATACATCGATTTAAACAATTTAAACACCAGCAGCTTAATCACCTGTCGTTAACCGTTGGTTTAAAAAATAAACATTTATTAAAACAAAATTCTTTTAAATGTCAATTTTTCTATTAGTTTTATTTTTATTTTTACGAATGTTGTTTTGATGCTCATTATCGGCTTTTCGTTGGGTTTATGGCCCCTCCTTTGTAATAAAAAAAAACTTCTTTTTGAGCATGTTATATTGTCGTATGTTGTTTTGCATCATTGTTGCAAGAGTTGCCTCCATATGGTGTTTGTGTGGTCTTATAAGACTTTAACATTTTGGTTGATGTTTATATCATTTAACTCACAGCAGGATTTTTTTAAAAGCACAGTGTCTTTAAATTATTACAATAATTTTTGATATCAAAGAAAGTTTTGACTGATGAAATATGTTAAACTATTTAAAGCTTTGTCTTAAAATAATACACACAGAGAAAAAAAGTGCCAACCGAATTTAAAAGTGTATATTAATGGTAACAACTTATAAATTCGGATAATCCAACGATATTTACATTCGATTTCTTAATATATCGGAGGTTGCAACTAAAATTCAGCGGATTTAAACAAACTTTTAGTATGAAAACTAATGTAAAGTTGTGCCAACAGTCTGAAATTCGTAATAACAGAATTTGAGTCGTAGTAACAGAATTTAAGTTGGTAAATAGCTTAATTTTTCTCTGTGTGTATATATTCAATATATTGGTTACCGAAATTAGTTTTCAATATTGTGCGCCGACAAATTTTTTTTATATCCACATTTGGCTTTCAACGAGTAGTCAAAAGTGGAATGGCAGTTTTCAAAGTCTAAAGAAATTTTATCTGAGGGCTAAAAATTAACTTATGTCAAGTTAAAATAGAAACAAGCCTACAGAGTTTTTATGCGAGAACAAGATACATTTTTCGACCAACTCCAGATAGTACACTTAGAATACTATGTAGGTAAAGACGACTGCAATTGTAGTCAAAAACAAATGAAATTTCACTTAAAGCAAGCACGACTTACCTTACAGTCAATTCAACTAAAATTGTCATTTGTTTTTTAATGTTCAAAAAAATGACTAACAATTGTAGTAAAAATGAACGACATGTTAGTAAAAAATAAACAAACATATTTTTTTTATTTTTTATATTACAAGAAACGACTGTAAAAATTAATGTAAAATCGTAAAACAGTCATCTGATGTGGTTTGTTTTTTCAAATGAACACAAGGTTAGTAAAAATTTAATTTTTTCTACAAATGACTGACATTTACATTAAAAATGAAGAAACTAAAGGGTCCGCCAAATAACTTTTTTTTTTTGAAAATGCTATAAAAAAAAACTACTGAATATTTTCTCAAATTTCTTTTTTTATTTGAAAGTACAATCCTTCCGGTTAATAATGAAAAATAATTTCATTCAAATGGCTGCCTCGGCTGGCCATGCAGTAGCCTACACGATCGGTCCAATTTTTAAGCACATTATCGATTGTGTGCAGCGGTATTTCACAAATGGCTTCACGAATATTGTCCTTTAAAGCGTCAATTGTCTCTGGCTTGTTGGCGTAACACTTATCTTTGACGGCTTCAACTCCTGAACCAACTGGACTTTGTATGGCGTCATACCAAGGTCTTTATGCAAAATTCGTCTCAATGATGTCTCCGAAATGTTCAATTGTTGAGAACGACGGTGAATTGACGTTGATGGCGGTTCACGCACACTTTCTGCCACAGCAGCAATATTCTCGGGTGTACGCACTGTTTTTGGCTTTTCACGCTTTGGTTTATCGATGAGGATGCCAGTTTGTTTCACTTCTTACCATGATTTTCAAAGTAATGTCGCAATATTTTCCACCGTTGTTCAAGCGTATACACAACCACATTCGTTCAGCGGAAGGATAAAACTAATTATCTGTCAAATCAGACATGAGCTAAGCGTTACCATTCACGAAATAAGCACTAGTTGAAAAAAAAAACTTTAGATAGCGGACCCTTTACATTAAAACATAAACAACTACATATTTTTAAGCAGAAGTTCCCTGAGTGTAATTCTACTTTGTTTGAAAAATTTAACTTTGGAGTATCATCATTTTTTTAAACAATTTTTGCATGAAGAAAGTGGTGCAAAATTTGTTAATTTTATAAATAGTTTTTGAATTTTTTTTATTTTTAACACACCATTACAGTAAACGTCATTTAAAACGAACACGGTTACCACGAATCTTAGATTACTATGATATAACCGTTTTGGTAAAAGTGGATGTATAAGACAAATGTTAAAACGACCTTGATTAAGACGAATCCTGTGTTTCGACGAACTATTTGGGATATACATACAAACAAAAATTCATATAATATTTCATTTTTATTACGAACTTCCCAAAATTTTAACAATTTTCTGCAATTTCATTGAATATGACTAAATTTTAAACCGAACCCCCCTTCAATGTTTTTTTTTTATAACAAAAGAACTATAAAGACATTTTACCCCCGGTTAGTAAGAAACTAGCAGGTTAACACTGAGGGACCAGCAAAATTATTTTACAGTTTTATTAAATGTATAATAAATCGATATAAAATTATCCGATCTACTGCCACCCGTGTCAAAGTTGTTAAGCTTTAAATTTGGATTATGTAGTCTGTTTTTGAGAAAAACTTAAGTTTTAACGTTAAGAAAGATAATTTTATTATTTTTTATTTAAACATTTAATGGTAAGGTAAGACTTCAGGTATATTACGCTGAATCTATTATACACTGACAGAATTTTCTGTCCAATGAAACTCTTCTTTGCAAGTTTTCATAAAATTTTATGAAAAACCTTATTAAAAAGTTTTAACTGAAAGTTAAACTGGCAATTATGATAATGCCTAGAGAAACACAAACACACTATAAATAAAAATCGTTAGTGGTAAAATTTCATTCTAACTCAACACACAGAGTAATGTGGGATTTAAAGTCACCCAATTCCTTTAACGTGTGAGTTAAATAGAAGATATTTACGATTAACACTAAATGGCACGAAGAATGTTGATGAAGACCGTAGTGGGTCAGAAAATGCATTCTATTCATGCTAGTGTCTAATAACTTTTTCTGTTTTTTTTTCTAATAGTCAAAGTAAATTATCATATAAAAATTTTAATTTTTCTGTTAATTTAGAGAAAAATATGTCATGATCTCAAACCGAACAAATAAAATCTCACACAAACCTTATTTTATTTAATAAAACTTTCATTTACTCAATGGACACTCACTTATTTGATAACTAGTTTCATAAACAAAATTACGCTTTTCATTAATTTCAAGAATTGTTTTGTTTACTTCGTGAAGAAAAGTATCAGTAGTTTACTGAAAGTTTTCATTATATTTCGTCCACTAAAATTCTATTTGTGTACATAAAAAGCACTAGCAATCTGCGATTTTTCCGCCAAAATGCATGGGAAGGAGTAGGAATACTTAAAGAAAAAATTTCATCATTATTTTTCCTAATAATTTTAATTATTTAGAAATTTTTTTATAAATTTTATGAAAAATTATCGAAAACTAATATTTTTAAAAGAAACAAATGTCCTTTAAATATAATTTTCAATTAGAAAACGTCCACGCTATTAGGACCAAAAGGCATAGATAAAACTATTCAACATTTTAAGATTTTTGGTGTAGAACTTTTTTTTTTAGAAATTCGATTACCTTAATCACACCGAACATCGTCATTTCCAAAATTTTGGAAGAGTGATAGGCGTGATCTACCAGATGCTAGCGGAGATACGAAAATTAATTTAAAATACAATTCAAATAAAATTTTTTTCAGAATTTATTATAAAAACGTGAAAAGTACATATGCAAAATTTATGGATACAAAAAATAATATTTTATAAATGGAGTAAATTAGGCTTTTTAAAGCAAAATGATAAAAAATGCCATACATACGCAAAAAACGAAACTGGGTTTCACCAGGTTTTTGAAATTAAACCGTATTCAAACCCGGTTTTTTTTTTTAAATCTAATTATTCTAGCAAACCAAAATCCGGTTTTATAAATTCGTCGGTTTTTTTGGACACTAACTGTATTTCTTCAATTTTAGACACGTTATTAAATACACTCATGAAAAAAAAAGGTTTCATCATATTGATGAAACTGTTTCATAAAGCGTTTGTCATCCACGATGAAGAATTTCATAAAAATGTATGTCAAATGTTTCATAAATCTTCATCATTTGTGTTTGTTTTTCTATCAATTGCAATTCAGAATTTCAATATAAAATTTAGAAACCATCAAGAGAAATTAAGTATTACAATTTGAATTTAAGAAATTTTTATTAGGGTTTGTATTTAAAATTAAGAAACATCAATTGAGTCAGAATTTCTAATCAATTTCTGTGTCCTAAAATTGAAATTCCTAACATCAATTAATGTTTTTAAATTCAAAATGAAAATTTTTAATTTATTCTGAGTTTTAATTTATATGTTCTGAATTGAAGTTGGGTTCTAAAAATATTGTATTAGAACTAAATGTTCGTCATTATCTGTAGCATTTATTGTGTTTGTACGATACCAAAGAAAATGTTTCATTTCATGAAACTTTATGAATTTGCTTTAGCATATTACTAAATCGTCTTATAACATTTATAAACATTAATATTTATTAAACATTTCATAAATATGATGAAGCTTGTCGTTAATTTGAACTTTAATGAAACATCTTCATCTTATTTATGAAAAAATTGTTTTTCTTAGAGTGCAGCCGAAAAAGTAAAACGAAGGAGTCCATGATTTTTCAAATTCCGCATTCGAAATTTGTATTTTCCAAGCGATCTATTAAATTGCTCTGTCTGAATCATATATGCGTAATATGATAAAACTACCCAGCCAGAAAAAAAAAACAACCAAACCAAATGATAACATCATTAGACAATATGTCCGTCCTTCTCTCGGCCAAGCATAGGGGGGAAATGTTCAACGTTGGCAAAATGTTGATAAATGCAAATAGGTGGTCTAAAAAAGTGGTCCCGACGGAATTCGAACCCTGGATATAAGATTGACAGCCAACAGCTCTAACAGCTGAGCTAACAAGACATATTATAATGAGCGCTTAAAATGTAAGTAAATGATAACTGTTGGGTAACTGTTGGTTGTTCAAATATATCAGCACTGGCATTAGGTTTTAAGGAAAAAACTTGCCAACGTTGGGAAAAGATAAAAAAGTTGGTCTTAAAAGAGCGTTTTTCAAAAAGAAAAAACTATTTTATATACAAAAAATATTAAAATATATAAAAATTTATAAAAAATGTGTATGCCTGGAACCGGGATCGAACTTGGAACCTTCTGACTACAAACTACATCATAATTTTTATAAAATAAATGCTTTACCAGTGGTTAGACTTTTGATCCGTTGGTTATTTCTTACTGGATAGCACTGGGAAAACATTTTTTGGCAAAGTTGGCATAGTGGTTTCAGCCTATCCTTTGCCAATGTTTTTTTTTTTTTTTTTTGTGGACGATTGAAATTTTTGTGAAACAAATACTGGCAAAACGCTTTTTGGAAACGCTCGTAAATCGGTTAAACAAGTGTTTTACCAGTAGATTTATTACAATGACTCGGTTACCAAGTGCTTGATTTTTTGTACCTCTGCCGGTTTCTGACAGAGTAAATACACTTGTAAGATTTTGCTTAATTTTGATTTGCAACTTACCACGCGAAAAACTTCGCGATTTATTTCAAAAGTTCGAACATTTGCCGAACTTTTTAATCAAGATTTCTAAAACTTTTTTTATAAAACTTTTCTTATTTTGTGCTCTACCAAAAAAAAATATTTTGTTAGATCGGTTACAGCGAAAAGTTAGAACGATTTTTCTGCAACCACGCTTTCTCTAATATCACTCTTTTAAAGTAACGAATGATAATGCACAAGTAAATAAAATGTTGTGGTTCACTTCTCAGTAACTGTTGACTAATTTCAATAGATTTATTGATAAAAACCGAGTTTGCTCATTTTCCTTAAATCATCTTTGCGAATTTCAGACAGATCGGTTAATTAGATCGCTTGGAAAGTACAAATTTCGAATTCAGTTTCAAAAAAAAAATTTTTTTAAACAGTTTTTGCAAAAACTTTAAATTGCAAAACTGTTTAAATTGTTTTATTTTGTAACTATTCTTAACTGAAAAATTATATTTTGAAGAAAAAATCTCGATTTTCACAAAATCATGGACCCACTTTTTTTATTTTTACCCTGCTGTATAATAAAAATAAAAAATATGCAAATTTTCAACAAACACCGACATGATTATGCTCAAATGAACGATAATTTTGTGTAGATTTATATTCTTAAAAAAAAATTAATGATTTTGCAGGTAAATTTCGAACAGTTAAACAAAATATATGAAAAAATAGGGTAAATTATTTAAATATAAAAACCGCGATATTTCAAAAACTGAAAATTAGAAAAAAATTCTAATAGACTTGGATTCAGCGTACCTAAATTTAGTAAACAATATGTATTTCAAAGAGAGGTTCTGCAAAAAAAAGTTAAATTTGTCGAGTAGTGTTATTAGTCATTATTATTTCTATATTTTTCACAAAACCACTGTACTTCAGGTACTAGATATAAAATAATTTTGTTAACTTGCTATTATCAGTACATTTACATCAAACATAAACAATAAATAAGTACATACGCTTGTCGATTATAGTTATCACATCTTGTAATACAATAGGACACACCTAAAAAAAAAAAAAAACGATTTTAACATGACATATGAAGGTCTCTATAAAGAAAAGACAGAATTTAACTTAACAAATCGATGGCAAGCAACGAAAAGAAGGTAAATAAAAAGTCATCTCAATCAAGATTAAGGTGCAAAAAATAAAACTAAATCCCAAAGTGATCTATAAACAAAATGCAACAAATGACAAATGATGGATGTAAATGCGTTGGTGGTGATCTGATTGTGGTGTTTTTTTTAAAGAAAAATCGATTATACATTTTAGATTAAGCCAACCCTCAAGTAAATTTAATGTAAAATGTATTTGCTTAAGAGAAAAAGTGATTGAAATTAACTAAAACAGAAAATAAAAAGCCACATGAACTTAGTTTTTTTTAACAAAGGTCAAATAACGGTGTTTATGGAAGGGGAACAAAATATTTAAAAACACCTACGCTTTTGATTGTTCCATTGCTGAAAATACATTATCATGTTAAATGTTGTTGAAGAAACCAAAAGAAAAGAAGAAAAAAATAAGCAAACATTTGTTATTGTCTTTCTAAATAATCGTATGTCTGTTCATTTTGCACAGTGGGTTAAGAATTTCTAAAAGAGATATCAAAAAAAATTACTTTTTATAAAAAGGTATAGAAGTAAGAAATAAAAATCCAAAACCCAGATACTAACTGCTTCGATACATCGTTATGCCTAATTGAAAGCTGCCACAAAATGGCGCCCAAAAGCAATAATTTTATTTTTGCATATTGTTGACCAAAGTTTTTGTGCTAACAACACAAATGTTGTTCTTACTGAATAGCGGTAAAAATGGCGCCCAACGGAAAGTCTTTTTAATTTACTGATTACCAAAAGTTTATGAAAATCATCTTATCAGATTTATTGGCCCATAGTGTGTCGGACTGTTTTTATTTGGTTAGTATTGTATCTTTGTGTAATTGTTGTTGTTTCTTTTTATTTGTTGAAAGTAGTAACATTACAATATCTTAATTAGAGTGCCATATATGTCCGCCCGTTCATCCGTTGCTCTGTCTGTCTTCCAGTATATGTCTCTATATATATACAATTGTTTATAGTTATTTTGGTCATTGTAAACTTCTTTTGTGCTAAAGTTGGTATGGTACTAACTCCAATTTTCATTTCTAGGTTTTCCTATAAAGATATCAAAAGCCTAACATAGCGGTTTCCACAAAACTCACAAAAAGATCATAGAAACAAAAAATTGTTGTCCGCCTTTGGCCAACGGACATTCGCAACAAAAAAAAAAAGAAAAAACACACAAAACTAACCGTCAGTACTTAATCTTTTACTGGATGATTGTCCACCACAATTGGATGTGTGTACATAAACAAGCATGATCGTAAATAAACATGCATGGCGCATGCTTTCTAACATAAAGAACGGAAGAAACCAAACTCATACGAATAAGTTTAAACAATTGTTACGATTTAAAAGTTTTTCCTCT
The DNA here is from genome assembly GCA_021234595.1 of Delia radicum. Classification (NCBI taxonomy): domain Eukaryota; kingdom Metazoa; phylum Arthropoda; class Insecta; order Diptera; family Anthomyiidae; genus Delia; species Delia radicum. The sequence continues at coordinate 188,584,316 of CM037852.1, forward strand.
TTACAAATCTAATGCCAAATTTAAGTTTATTTCAAAAAGCGAGGTTGGAGAATTTATAATTCACTAGAACGTTTGAGTGATAGGAAAGGCCAGACTGGTTTTGATAGGCACCCAACAAATGTTAGCTTCCAAAGAACTAGTTGCGAAAAAAAATCTTTGGGTAAGATCCAGTTTAACTATAGGTTTATTCAAAAAATAATACAACTAACAAGGTAGGTTCGTTAAGATTAACACACCGATTTTTAAGTAATTTGAGTTTTGAGAAATCAATCGTGTATCGACCTGCCTCGTTTAATTTCTGTAACCAAAATGGGGATAAAAATCGAAACTTTCGAAACATTAACAAATGTAACCTTAAGCAAATGTGGTTTCATTGGAAATAGATTTTTAAACGCTTATCCTTGGAATATAGGACAAAGGCAGTAGTAGTTCTGTACATTAGATTTAAATTATCCTACACTGTTAACTCTGGCCATAGGGATAAGTTTACTTACCTCAGCAGAACACTATTTGGACACTCAGAAGACTTTTCGTATCAATTAATTTGAAGTACGTCAACTAGGGACGAAAGTACTTTTTACAAAAGGGTATGTTTTTTGTTTGCACTTTTTGAAAAATATGCTGAAAAAATGGAAATAAATATAAAAATGTATGACAGTTTTATTAGTTTTTTGTTTTTATATACATTGAGATTATTTAAATGTTATTTTTAATTTATTACAAGCTTTCAACCTCCGTTTATTTAAAAAAATAAAGCAAATCAAACATATAAGCTAGGTTCATACTACACTCTAAAAAATAAGTTAGTAGAAAAGTTAGTAAAACGTCTTGTAAATCAGGTATGCTATTTTTGAGCTAACATTATATTTTTAGCTAAAATTTTAGTTATACTTCTTCATCACTTAACTGTTTTGAATTAATGTTTAACTAATTTATGTTGCTAAAAATTGTGCTGATAAGCACATTGATAGTGTGGACGACAACCACATTGAAAGATATACGCAGAATAAATTAAATGTCTCTGCATGTCAAGATGTAGTAGGGACGAGGAAAATGATACTAAAGAGTACAACTCTAATAAGACACATAAAAAAATCAACCATGGGAAATTTTGGTATCTAGTTTTCATACATAAAACAAAATTGTGGATTAAAACAACTTAAATTTTGCGTTGTTACTGGCTTGTTAAAATAATTGTCTATTAATGAAACTAAAGACAAAATAATATATTTAAATTTAATAAAGATTAAATGTGTATTTGTAAACTAAATATTTATAGAGATTTATAATATAGTTTAATCAAATTGCAAACAAATATACAGACAGGTACAGAGACTAAAGCGACAGACAAAGACGCTCATCTTAGGTAGATTATTATGTTTAATTTTTCTTATTGCAAAAAAAGGGTTGTATTTGTCATATTTTGTTTTTTATTTTTTTCGTTTCTGTACTAATTATCTGCGGCATTTGCGTTTCTTTTAAAGATAACATCATTTAGACAACCATTGATATAAGTAGTGGAAAGATAAATTTGTTTATGTTATATATAATTATTTCTATTTGTTTTAGATATTACTTTAACTAATGTCTTCAATGAACATTTCTATTTATTGTAAATTGTTTTTAAAAGAATCACAAAACTTTTTTAGAATTTTCAGCAAATAAGTTAACTAAAGTTTAATTTTTCTACAAATTTTTTCCGTTTTTTTTTTAGTCTACTAATATTCAGCAAAAATTTTATTAATTTTTAGCAACTAAATCTTAGCAAAACTTTTGCTGAATCTTCTAATTTTGTTGCTAGTATTTAGATTTTGCTAATACTAGTAATTTTTTCGCAAGCACTCTCCTGACTAAAATTTAGCTGACTCAGCAAAATTTTTTGCTGACTTTACTAACTTTTTTTTTTGAGTATAGTATTTCGACTTGGCTAAAGATCTCATCAGAACCTGAAATTTTAGAAAAGCTAGAGCCTTCTGAATACGCAGAGCTTTAATAAAAAACGTACTAATCATCAATTGCTTAGTAATCAAATACGTGGCTATGGTCTTTTCCTAACAAGCATCATGACGTTACTAAACTTTGAAGACCAAAAATGTTCTATTTATATAAAACAATTTTATTTTTACTTTGACTAAGGTAATATTTTTATAGTTTTATTAGGGTTTTGGTTTTATAAACATCGAGAATATTTTAATGTTATTTTTAATTTAAAACGAGCTTTTAAAACCATATAAATGTGGAGCTGTTTAAAGTATATTTTAAGTACAATAATGGGGAGCAAGTTTTTTTAGTTTTTATTTGTGTTCAGTTTTTTAAAAAATATACTGCTCAAATAATGAAGTTTACATGAAAATATGACTTTTTAGTTGATATCGTTTGCATTTTTTCATAATCTCTCACATTTTTTAACAATTTATGTTTTCTATTTGTAATGCAATTTTAGAAGATCAACAATACATACAAAATTAATGAAAATCTTCACAAAACTAATGAATCATTCGGACAATGAAGCGTATATAAAATGTATGAAACAGTTTCATATATTTTTTTGGGTGAATGCAATAACCCCCACTGAACTAACCCCCACCGCCGAAATGAAATAAGCCCCACCAAATTTATAAAAAATTTAAAGTGGGGCTTATCTCATTTTTGGTTTGCAAAGTTTCATTTTAATACGTGGGTATTATTTCATTTTATTACCCACCACATTTGGTGGGGTTAATTCATTTTCATTGGTGGGGATTAACTCATTTTGGTGGGGTTTAATTCATTTTCATTCTAATATCAATTCTTGGTTTTTGAATTAATTCCTACTTTTACAGTACTAGTTTTATTTTGTAAAGGTGATATTAGAAAGTACGAAAAAAGAATACGTTATTTCAATAAAAAAAACACATTTCTTCTTATTAAAAATCCATTCGTGCCCATATCACCAGGTTCCTTAGTTGGTAAAAAACTAATAATTTGCCCTTTTACAGAATGTTGACATTAAAGGTGTATCCATATTTTAGAAGGACACGGTGGGGTCCAATAACACCAACTGAAATAAAACAAAAATGGAAATGAAGTCAAATTCACAGGTTGACTTTATTTCCAACAAAAATGGAAATAAAACCAAGTTGGCTATATTTCATTTTAAAGAATAACGTGTTATCCAATTTAAATCAATATGCCATTTATTTAAACTCAACGTGAAAAAAAAAATTTAAAAAAAATGTTTATTGTTTTGTGTCGCGGGCAGGAAAACTTTATTGAGCGAAGCCACCTGCCGCGTCCTACTGGAGGAAAAAACCCCTAAGAACGCCCGCAGGCCGCCACACAGAAAACCTTAAGCTTGCGAAGCCATATTTCATTATTTCCCTCGTATTGACAAAATGTGCCAACTTTGACCCCTTATATCTTCTTTATTTAAAGGGTTAAGAGGTTAAGTTATATCTTAAATGAAAGCTAAAAATGTGGACTATAATCAAATACCAATAACAATATACCTTATTTACGTCATATTTAAAGAAATAAATCAATTTTATTTCTTATTTTGTATCGCGGGCAGGAAAACTTTATTGAGCGAAGCCACCTGCCGCGTCCTACTGGAGGAGAAAACCCCTAAGAACGGCCGCAGGCCGCCACATAGAAAAACTTAAGTTTGCGAAGCCATATTTCATCATTTGCCTCGTATTGACAAAATGTGCCAACTTTGACCCCTTATATCTAAAATAAAAATATAAATAATGTAAAGTGGGGTATTATTTCATTTTAATGCCCACCAAATTTGGTGGGGGCTAATTCATTTTCATTGGTGGGGAATAATTCATTTTGGTGGGGATTAATTCATTTTGGTGGGCACAAATTCGGTGGGGCTTATTTCATTTTCGGTGGGCACAAATTCAGTGGGGCTTATTTCATTTCGACGGTGGGGGTTATTTCAGTGGGGGTTATTTCATGCACCCTATTTTTTTAATAAGTACCTTGAATTAATAAAACTCTTCATAAACGTCTTGAAAATGCATTGGAACTAGTGCCAATGAACCGATTCCTATGTTTTTTTTAAACAAATTCATAGAGGTCCAAAATATGTTGAGCACTTGAGAATAAAATCTTAACACTAAAGTTGGAAATGTATGAAAATTACACTCAGGGAACTTCTGCTTTAGAACAAATTAAAATATAACCTAACTTGTAGTTCATTTAAAAAAATAACTAACATCAAATGACTGTTTTATGATTTTACATTCATTTTTTACAGTTGTTTTTGGTTATTAAAAAAAATGAAAAAAAAATAATGTTTGCTTAGTTTTTACTACCATGTGATTCATTTTTACTACAATTGTTAGTCATATTTTGAACACTAAAAAACAAATGACAATGTTAGTTGAATTTACTGTCCTTTCTTAAGTGAAATTTCATTTGTTTTCAACTACAATTGCAGTTGTCCTTACCTACAAAGTATTCTAAGTGTATTTAAATTATGAAATTGTATGAAGAATTAAAACAATAATTCTTAGAAATAATTTCAACGGCTCTAAGAAAAATTTTCATTAAATTTATGAATAGATAATTTATGAAATCGAATGAATTTTTTTATGAAACTATGAAATTTTATGAAAAAAAAATTTATGAAAATTGGATTTAATCGGACCTAAGAGCCAAACAACAAAATTCAATCATTAAGAGGTCAACTATATGTAATCCATTAAAATTTATTAATATTAATAAAATTTGTTAGATATAATGAAATTATACATAGGAATCTACGAAAAAATGTAATGAAATTGTTTCGTTAATATCATGAAGTGTATTAAAATAAATCGATTTTTTGTTAGACACTTTAAAAATTTCTTTCAAATGTTGTTTTATCAATTTACCCACCTATCAATTTCCATTTCCAATATCTAGCAAAAACTCCAATTGAATAGATTTTTTTACTTTAGGCTTATATCTTTATTTAAATTGTCTAAATTCCAGTTTATAAAATTTCATTGTATTCCTTAAATAAAGTGTTCTCAATCCAACTCAAAAGTTCAGTAATACGGGCATAAATACCAGGTCTATTTGGCTGAGCGCAGCCAACTACCCCAAGATACTATACCAATGAGTTTATTATTGGCCACAAGAGGACCAGCCAGAATCCATTTGACAAGCATCCACTCCACCAGTTTCTAAAGCCAGCACATAACATACGTTTGGTAACTAAACCACCCATTTGACGATTACAAGTTGCCTGCTTCACAATTGGAACTTGTGCAATTCTTAATTCGTCTGAAGGATTTGGACCATATTGGTTAGTATAACCCCAACCAAAAACAGTAACATAACTGCCATCTTTAATCTTGTCTTTGGTGCTAGCCAATTGTATAGGTTGCACAGTTGGACCATAATTAAAAGTAGTAGTTATTCTAACTAAACCAACATCATAATCTTGGGTAGCCATATTCCATTGTGGATGATAGTATATAGCTTTTACCTCATAAACATCACCATTATTAACTTGTCGTGAATTTTCTCCAACATGTATCTTTAAATTGGAAGCCGTCGCATGTGCCAAACAATGAGCAGCTGTTATAACAGTACGTTCGTTAATTATAGCACCACCACAACTATGATAACGTCCAAATATAGTGTCGGCCATTATTGAAGCCACAAAGGGATACCTTTCGGTGGCTATATGGCCTCCTACAATTCTGGGTGTCAAAGCCACATCTTGATGATTTTTTATTTTTTGCACATTCCCCGAATGACAACAATACAAAATAACCGATAATTAAACAAACGTTCTTCAAACACGACACGTTCATATTGACTCATTAACTGAAGAATATTAACTTCAAGTTGTATTTTTTGTTATAAACTTCGGATGTTATATTTGCCAATATTATTAGGTACATATTTAGAGTGAGTGACAAGCTGATAACATTTTACGGTTGCTGTAATTGATGACTTTTTTTTAGTTTAATTGCTTTTCAATGAGTTTAAATTTCAATGCTAGGGGAACTATGCTAAGTGTCAATGACATAGATTTAACTTACTTAAGTGTGTTGATAATGATTATTTTAAAGTTTAAATATCTTCTGAAGGTTATTCGTTTGAAAAGTAAAATTTTGTATTTACAATTACACTTGACATTAAAGTTTTTGTATTACATACAACGAGGAAATTAATTTTGAATTTGAAAAATTTTATTTTAAAATGTTAAAGTACACACAAAAAAAAATCGGTAACCTATGCCAATTTAGTAAATGAACAATTTTAAAAACGTGTGTAAACTATTTTTTTTTTTAAACTATATTTTTATTTAAAACACAGTATAGACCAGCGGTTACCAACCTATGGTACGCGTACCACTAGGGGTTACGCTAAACTGCCCTCGGGGGTACGCGAAATTTTAGTTAGTTTTTTATGAAGTTTTTTTTTCTGTTTAGTAATAACATTTTTTTTTTTGTTTTTTTATGAATATACATTTACTTATCAAAACATTTATTGTATCCTAAAGAAATAATTACGTTATTTAAGTTTAGTGTAATTATGTTTTTTGGAACCATAACATTATGCTACACTTTTTTTCAATATTTCTTACTAAGGGGTTATTTACAATTCGGTCGGCAAACGATAACCGCAAAAAAAAAATTGAAATGAGAACCAGCAAAACAACACTGTCTTCATTCTGTGGAACTACCAAAAAGGCTGTAGGAAGCATCGGTTGTAGTGTCTTACCAAATTGCGAAGTGCGGTAATTATGATGGAAAATACCGCTAGACTGGACGCGATGTGTTGGGTTATGTACAGACGGTGCTCGAGCTATGACAGGCAAATACAATGGGGTAATCACAAAAGTGAAGGCTGTTTTTCCCGATAAATTTACACCCATTGTGTTATACACCGGGAAGCATTAGTGTGTAAAAAAATTCCTGATGACTTGAAAGAAGTGCTTAATGGTGCTGTCACGGTAGTTAATTTTATTAAATCTAGATCCCTTAAATCTCGCTTGTTTGGTGTGCTGTGTGCCAGTCTGCTTTTAAATACTGAAGTAAGATGTCAAGAGGAAAAATGTTAAATCGTTGTTAGAACTAACAACAGAAGTAGAAATATTTTTAAATTAAATGAAATTAGAGTTGCACAAACGATTTTTGGATGATATTTGTTTACAAAAATTATCATAACTTGCTGATATTTTTACCCGATTAAATGATTTATACCTGTATTTACAAGGTCCATCAAAAACAACTTTTATTGTAGAGGGAAAAATAAATGCTATGTAGGAGAATTTGAAACTAATAGTGGATACTGTAGCTCAAAATAATTATCAGTCCTTGCCAAACTTAGAAACATTTTTAATCGAAAAGCAAATTCAAGACTCATGTTAAATTAATACTTCAATTATAAAACATTGCAAAATGTTAATTAGCAATTTCGATCAATATTTTAATGAAGAATATGGGGAATGCTTGTGGATTCATCCGCATTTTTAGAACAACAACCTTCTACAATGTGTCTTAAAGGCCAAGAGGCATTAATTGAGCTCTCTTGCGATCCTACACAGAACTGATTTTCAAAAATACAGACCTGTACTCTTTTTGGATAAAACAGAAACTTGAATATAATTCGTTATACAACGAAGCTATGAAATTATTATTAAAATTTACATCCACATATTTGTGTGAAGCTGGATTTTCATCTATGGTAGGAATAAAAACAAAATTTAGAAATAAATTGCATTTATAACCTAATATGAGACTTTAATTAAGCAAAATTGAGTTAAATATTCATATTATTTTATCACAGGTTCAATGCCAAATATCGCACTAAAAACTAAACTCAATTTAATTGTTATTAATTGTTAAGTTTTTGATACCTCTAAGTTTTTAATATTTTTATGAAACCTTACAATATTAATTTTTAATAACCTTCTTAGGGCCATTATTACAACTTGCCAATAGCTAAAGTTCGGATGTTATCTGACAGATTATTAGTTTTTCGTTATTATAAGTATAATTTAAGCTAAAAGTGACCGATAAACTAAAGGGAAGATGTTGTTGCCTTTAACTTTAAACGTAACTTTTATGTGTTTAAAGTTGCCACATTTTCTGCTCTATAAAGAAGAAGAAGAAAATACCGAATTTCACAACCGAATTTCACAAATTATTGTTTGTTTGTAAACAAATAAATAAAAGTACGTTGCCACTACCTATTTTTATAAACCAATTCATAAACCAATAATCGGTTTTTAGTTTGGTGCTGCCACATTATCAAAAATATTAATTTTATTTTATTGGGAAGTTGTAATAACGAAAAACATTATAGCTCACTTTATTCCTCACTTTAGCTAAAGTTACTTTTTACTAACATTTACTTTAAATTCAAGTTGTAATAATGGCCCTTAAGGATATTAAAAAAATTCATTTTACTATTATAAACTTTTAAGTTTTTGTTAATTTTGAATTTTTTTGTTTTGTTTTTTTTATAAACTTTAAGTTTCACTATACAAGTAAAAGTAACACAATTAATTAAACTTCACAATATAAGTTGTTCTAATTTTCTTACCATATTTATAAGTAAAATTTATTGACAAAACCAAAAAGCTGGTTAGGGGTACGCAGCTGCCAAAATTTAAAATTAGGGGTACGTGAGCCAAAAAGGTTGAAAAGCCCTGGTATAGACTATAAATTATTTATTCACTTTTTGTAGAAAGCCAACGAAGTGATATCTTCTATTTGGCGTATCTTATGCTTTAGCTTAGATTACTAGGAACTGCAACAAATGTAGGTCTTTTGTGCTGACTATACTCATAATATTTTGTTGTTAAAAACAGAGGAATATGTACTTTAAAACTACTAATCATATAGCTAAAACTCCTGACTTTTAAATCAAAGGTATTTTTAATTTTTTTTTTTTTTAACTTTTTTAAAATTAACTCTAAATCAGTAAAAATTAAAGATTTTCTTTTATTTTTACTGTCAAAAATAAAATATTTTAAACTTTTTAATTTAACTATCACAAATTAGCTCCCTAATTATTAAGAACAACAGTCTTTTTTTTTCTTTGTTATCATTCACTTTTTGGTTCAAATAAAGAATATTTTGTAAAAAGATAATTTAGATGAAAATAATAATCTGTATAGACAAACAGTATTTATGTGTAGTTTTTTTTTTTAATAATTGGTAAAAAAAAGTATAAAAAAAACATTTCTCTGTAGTATATTAAATGCATATTCCTTTAAAAACAAAGTTTTCTGATTACATTTTACATAAACTACATCAGTTACTGTTAAAATATTGTGAGGGTAGAGTTCCCTAAAGATTCAAGATACTTAAAAAGCACACGTTATATGTTCAGAAAGAAAATATTTATCTGGAGATAAAAGATTTATTGGTGCTTTTTGGGGAAAAAAAATCACAAAAATTTGTTTTTTTTTTTAATGTTTATACTTTAAACGAATGTAGTTACTGAGTGGAACAAGATATTGCATTAATTTTAACCAAGAATTTACTTAGTAAAATAAACAATACTTAAAAAAAGAAATTGTATTCGCAAAAAAAACGGGACCTGAGTTGTACCAAATCTCAAATTTCACATTTTCAAATGGGATTATCTCGGGAACTATTAGACATAAGCAACTCTTCTAAGCATGTTTTTTGTCAGTCTCTACCAGCAGATTACAAATATGTTAATTTTAGAAACAAAAAAATGACGAGCACTCAAAATTGTACATGCAAAAAGTTTTCTATTTTGGGTGGTCATATTGCCTCTCGCGGAAGGTATGGAAGGTTCAAAATCAAAAATTATGCTCAATATTACGTCACTTATGCCTGTTCCATTACTATTGCGCTACTAAGTAAGAAACGGCCGAATTATTTCCAAAAATTTTGTTATAAATACCTCTAGTATAGAACTTTGAAATGGAATAAAACAAAGACGAATTTTTTAAATTGACACAAAATTTACCTTATTCGAAAGATAATCATCTGGCATTATAATTTAAATATGACTTCTGGCATATCACAGCCACGGCTGGCTCGGACGTAGTCTAATCTGGAGGTCCAATTTTTGATGACTTTTTCTAACATTTGTGGCCGTATATTGGCAATAATGCGGCGAATGTTGTCCTACAAGTGTTCAATCGTTTCGGGCATATCGGCGTAGACTAGCGACTTTACATATCCTCACAGTATATCGCCAGATATATAGGATATCTACAATGTTTATCAATTTGGTTCAAACTTTCAGTATTCACTAATTGGAGGTCGTGTAACAAATTTGGGGGTTGAAAGCAGCAAAAATCAAAGTATACACTCAAAAAAAAAAGTTTGTAAAGTCAGCAAAAAATTTTGCTGAGTCAGCAAAATTTTAGTCAGGAGGGTGCTAGCAAAAAAATGTCTAATGTCAGCAAAATCTTTTGCTGAAAGTCAGCGAGCTGATTTTTAGCAACAAATTAGTAGATTCAGCAAAAGTTTTGCCAACACTTAGTAGATTAGAAATAAAAAAGCCTTGGTAAAAATTAATAAATTTTTTGCTGAATTTTAGTAGACTGAAAAAAAAAGCAAAAAATTGTAAAAAAAATTGTAATTTAGTTAATATATTTGCTGAAAATCATAAAACATATTTTTGTGATTCTTTTAAAAATAATTTACAATAATAACGAAATATAAAAATTTTTATTTTCCCACATTGACGACATGAATTAGTTTAATATCTGAAAATATATAGAAATAAATATATATAACATAACAAAAATTTTCTTTCAACTACTTACATCAATGGTAGTCTATGATGCTTTCTTTTAAAGAACGCAACTGCCGAAGATAATTATAGAAACGAAACGAAAAAATAAACAAAAACAAACGAAACGAAAAAAACAACCCATTTTTTTTGGAATAAGAAAAATGAACCATACAAATATACCTAAGATGTGTGTCTTTGTCTTTCGCTTTACTCTGTCTACATGTATGTATATGTTTGTTTGCAATTTTACCACACTAGATTATTAATCTATTAACATTTATTATAGAAATACATATTAAATTTAAATATTTTCCTTTGTCTTTTATTTATTAATAGACAATTATTTTCACAAGCCGGTGACAACGCAAAATTTAAGTTGTTTTAATCCTCAATTTTGTTTTATGTATGAAAAACAGATACAAAAGTCTTCCATGGTTGATTTTTTATATGTCTTATTAGAGTTGTACTTTTTAGTATCATTTTCCTCTTCTCTACTACATCTTGACATGCCGCGACATCTGCTTCATTCTGCGTATATCTTTCAATCTGGTTGTCGTCCACACTATTAATGTGCTTATCAGCACAATTTTTTTTTAGCAAAATTAATTAGGAAAACATTAGTATATTAGTAAAGCATTAGTATAAAACAGTTAAGTGCTGAATAAGTATAACAAAAATTTTAGCTGAAAACACGAGTTTAGCAAAAAAATTTGCTAAAAAATAGTATACCTGATTTACAAGACGTTTTACTAACTTTTGTACTAACTTATTTTTTTGAGTGTACATAAATGGAAAAATACAGAAAGGACGGATGACTTTTGGATAGAAGTCCACAACTTAAAGGATTCTTTGGGTGAAAACCCATTTATTGAACTCACAATGTTTGTTTTAAAATTAAATGCCTTCAAACGCCTCATTGCCTTCAAACGCGGAGGTCGAAAGGACATTTAGTTTGATGAATTTGTTTAAAACAAAAATTAGAAACCGGATTGCACTAAATTCAGCAAATGCGTTATTACACATTAAATACGAGCTTAAATTTGGAAATGGATGTTGTAGCAGTTATAAACTACCTTCAAATGTCTATAATAAAATAAACTCTAACAATACTTACAAAAAGTCAAAATATTTTATAAAAACTGTTTTGTGGCCTAATGAATGCCAAGACGAAATTGATTTTTTGAAATTGAACATATTGATTTGTAAATGCTTTATAAAAACTGTTTTGTGGCCCAATAAATGTCAAGACGAAATTGATTTAATTTAAATTGTACATATTGTTATTAAACGTTCTTTTTAAAAAGTTATTTTATTTTTAAATGAATTGTTATTTTTATTTAATGTTATTAATACCATGTTTTTAGATGACGTTTTTCTTCACACAAACGAAAAAACAATAACAAAATACATACAATACAAAAACATAATACATTTAGTCACTCATTCGTGCAGCGGCGAACGTCTTGTAAAAACCAGTGGTAAATTAAATTTTTTTTATCTCAAACCATTTCTTTTTTAATTTCAGTTAGACTTAGTTCTTTTTTTACCCTTTTTATAGAATTTTCTCCTTAGTTTGACATTACTTACAGTTATTTTTTAAATATATTTAAAAAAAATTTATTTGGTGCTTTTTACCCCTTTTTTTGTACAATTTTACCCGTTTTTGCACTGCTCACGGTGCTTTTGTTCTTTCCAGAGTTGGCAACACTGGTAGTAGAAACAAATATTATTATACTAAAAAGATAAATTGAGAGGTTAACTCTTCAAGTGAGAACAAAAACGTATATCTTTAAAAGATTACTAAAAAAGTACCTATACTTTCGTCAAAGGAGAACTCAAAGCAGTTAAATCATATGCATACACTCAAAAAAAAAAGTTTGTAAAGTCAGCAAAAATTTTTGCTGAGTCAGCAAAATTTTAGTCATTAGGGTGCTAGCAAAAAAATTGCTAATGTCAGGAAAATCTTTTGCTGAAAATCAGCTAGCTGATTTTTAGCAACAAAATTAGTAGATTTAGCAAAAGTTTTGCTAACACTTAGTAGATTAGAAATAAAAAAGCCTTGCTAAAAATTAATAAATTTTTTGCTGAATTTTAGTAGACTAAAAAAAAAACGCAAAAAATTGTAATTTAGTTAATATATTTGCTGAAAATCATAAAACATATTTTTGTGATTCTTTTAAAAATAATTTACAATAATTACGAAATATAAAAATTTTCATTTTCCCACATTAACGACATGAATTAATTTAATATCTGAAAATATATAGAAATAAATATATATAACAATACAAAAATTTTCTTTCAACTACTTGCATCAATGGTTGTCTAAATGATGCTTTCTCTTAAAGGACGCACCTGCCGAAGATAATTATAGAAACGAAACGAAAAAATAAACAAAACAAACGAAACGAAAAAACAACCCTTTTTTTGCAATAAGAAAAAGGAACCATAAAAATCTACCTAAGATGTGTGTCTTTGTCTTTCGCTTTACTCTGTCTACATGTCTGTATATGTTTGTTTGTTATCAATTTGACCACACTAGATTATAAATCTATAAACATTTAGTTTAGAAATACATATTAAATTTAAATATTTTATTTTGTCTTTTATTTAATTAAAAGACAATTATTTTCACAAGCCGGTGACAACGCAAAATTTAAGTTGTTTTAATCCTCAATTTTGTTTTATGTATGAAAAACAGATACAAAAGTCTTCCATGGTTGATTTTTTTATATGCCTTATTAGAGTTGTACTATTTAGTATCATTTTCCTCTTCTCTACTACATCTTGACATGCCGCGACATCTGCTTCATTCTGCGTATATCTTTCAATCTGGTTGTCGTCCACACTATTAATGTGCTTATCAGCACAATTTCTTTTAGCAAAATTAATAAGTAAAACATTAGTATATTAGTAAAGCATTAGTATAAAACAGTTAAGTGCTGAATAAGTATAACAAAAATTTTAGCTGAAAACACGATTTTAGCAAAAGAAATTTGCTAAAAAATAGTATAGCTGATTTACAAGACGTTTTACTAACTTTTGTACTAACTTATTTTTTGAGTGTACATAAATGGAAAAATACAGAAAGGACGGATGAGTTTTGGATAGAAGTCCACAACTTCAAGGATTCTTTGGGTGAAAACCCATTTATTGAACTCACAGTGTTTGTTTTGTTACAGTTGGAGATTGTATTTTCCAAAAATATATCAATTTAAAATGGTAATTTTTTTAGCCTTCCAGCTAGTGGCGTTGAGGTGTTCTTAAGAGAGCGTTGAACTGTTATACATATTGTAGTAGTTCTACGATTATTCCTACTTTAACTAGTCACCGGATATTAACTCCACATGTGGTGTTGAGCTTCCAGAATATTAAATTTTATTAAAAATTGCTTATTAATGAACAAAAATCTAAGCAATAATTTAGATTAAAGTCAAAGTTTCAAAACATTGAGGAAACAAAAACAATAATTTTTAATGACCACAGTCAAAAAAAAAATCACTAAATTTATAGTAGTTTGAACTATATTTTAAGAAATTCGGGAATGATTTGGCTCCAAAGAAAATTTAACTCAAATCAATTATTCAGTTTTATTAAAAACAAGTAAAAGCCATGTACTTCAATTAAGTAAATTTTTATTAAAATTTAGTAAATTTTGTGTTAAATTTTATGAAACTTCACTAAATAAAATAAATTTTATTTAAATCTACCCTAAGCGAACTTCTGCTTTAAAATATGTAGTAGCTTAGGTTGTAATACAGTTTCTTTATTTTTAATGTAAACATCAGTCATTTGTAGAACAAATTAAATTTTTAACTAACCTTGTAGTTCATTTAAAAAAACAAACCACATCAAATGACTGTTTTATGATTTTGAATTCATTTTTAACAGTAGTTTGTTGTTATTTAAAAAAATAAAAAAAAATAAATGTTTATTTATTTTTTACTACCATGTGGTTTATTTTTACTACAATTGTTAGTAATTTTTTGAACATTAAAAAACAAATGACAATGTTAGTTGAATTTACTGAAATGTAAGTCATCCTTTCTTTTAGTGAAATTGCATTTGATTTTAACTACATTTGCAGTGGTCTTTACCTACATAGTATTCTAAGTGAAGTAAAAATTATCTTAAGTCAAGGTAATTTTTCTTAAATTTTAAGCGCTTAAGTTGTGCTAATGCAAAATTAACTTATTTTTAGTTCATAAGTAATATTCATATTAAGTAGGTATATATAAAAATAGTCAATAAAAAAAATTTTGCTTACCTGTTTAAATTGTTTTACATTATTATTTATTAATTGGTAATTCTCAAAGGGTTTATATTTTAAAAAATATAAGTACTTAGGTACTTATATTTTTTAAGTAAGCAATTTCATCTTTCTCTTAAGTTAATATTAACGAAAAAAATTATAAGATTATTTCTCTATACAAATGTTTTGAATGTGAAATTTATTACTTAAGTTTTACTTGACAAAACTAAAACACTTATATGATATAAACTATAAACCAAATGAGAATTTTAGAGGCTTAACAATTTTAAACTTTTTAATGACAATTTTTAAGAAGTTATTAATTATATTACTTGCGTATTTGGTTTTAGTTCTTTCATACAATTTTAAATTTTTTAAATTTTAGTTCAATAACTTCTTAAAATCTTAGATTTTTTATTAAAAAGAAATAAATCTTCGAATATTTTTTATATTAAAATAATTCAAGGAAGGTAAATTAAAGAAATTCGCTTATAATTTTTGAGTTCATGATAAATAAATATGAACTAAAATCTAATAAATTTGCATTATTTTTTGAAGAAATTTTATTTATTTTAAGGACAATTTTGGATACTAAATTTTAGTAAGACGTAAACTTAATTTTGGTTCATACTTTTTTTTGAGTGCATGTAGGTGGGCCACTTTGCTCTTGGAAACGTTATTTATATTACGCTATTTTACCTTTCATAACATAAACCAGAAAACGTTTGTCTTGCGAACGTGCATTAACTAATCAGGGTTAATGGGTTTTTCTCACCTTCAGCCTGAGACTAGCGTTAACGGTTTTGTTAACGATTTTTTAAATGGTAATTTTTGGAGTAATTTTATTTCAGCGCTGCGTTGAAATAAAGTGGGAAAATGCAACAATCGTTAATCCCATAAATCGCGAATCTATTGCATCATAAATTTGCTGTCAATCAAGTAATGTACAAAATTCGCATCAACATATTTTATAGCCAAATTGAAATAGAAAATAAAAATTGGACACAAAACATTTTTTATTGACACAATATTTTATTTCACTATGAAATGTATAAATCAGCAAATGTTCGTATTGCAATGACATATAAAATCGTAAAAAGACATGCTGCAGTAATAGCATAAAATGTTGAATTCTAGACCAAAAAGCTAACTATTGGAAAAATGTTCCCTAAAAATGCCTATCCTGCTTTACCAAAAAAAAAAAAAAAATATAAAAAAAATAACAATACAACAATGACGACCAATTCAAATCTAACGGGTCATATAAAAATTCGTAAGCCCTCATAAAATTGTTTGTATCACTAAAACTTATATAGTCCTATTCTATGTTTTATATGGATCAAGTTTATGAGCAATTCTCTTATGTAGCAATATTTGGCTTAAAATGCTGCTTTAATGTTATTTTTTCCCTTTTTTATGACATAAATGTGAAAATGAAAGCAAATTGTCGACATATTTTCTAATTTTAGCAAACATATAAAGCTTCTCTCATTTCTTTTATTTTTTTTTTTTTGCGGAATAACACCAACTGTTGTTACATCAACAAAATATGAGAACAAAAAACAAAAATGTTATGCTTCATATGGAAAATATCTCACAGTCAGCGAAAAAAGGAAAATATACAATTTAATATGGTAATTTAAAAATATACACAGATAAAAATTTAAGAAATTTGCCAATTGGTTACTACAGTTGAAATCTGTTGGTACAACTGAATATTGGTTTTCACAACAAAATTCGGTTAATACAACTGAATTTTAGTTGCAACACCTAAAATAATCAGAAATCCAATTAGAAAATAGTTACTAATAGTACTAATAGTAATAGTACTAACCGAAATTATATATTTTATGTAAAGATAAAATAAATTTTTACATAATTTTGCAGGGGATAATAAATAGACGTGTTCTGTTTTTTTACCCATTTGTGTTTTTGTTTGCTATATTTGGATTATCTGATATAAAGCTTTAAAAACTTTTGCTTACGATTTTTTAGTTTTATGCTTTTTTAAAGACGTTATGACTTAAAATGATTTTTGTTCATAAAATATTAACTTTTTGCTTATAAAATATTAAATTTAATTTTAAAAAAATGCTGTTTTACAAGTTTTTTCGTTTTTAAAAAATATATTATACCTTTATGCTTTATTCACACGTTATTCACCACTGACCCATATCCATATCTACTATTTTTCAGTATTTTGTCATTTTCAGAAGATAATTTAGAATAATTTGACAATTCGTATCACCAATAATGGGAAATAGTAGATATGGATAGATAGCGACTGGAATTTTCCTTAATATATAAGGTGGCGCAAAAATAACCTTCCGACGTTTTTTTTTTTTATTATGTATTTATTATGTATAGCATTTTCTGATAGGAGGATTACTTTTGCGCCACCTTATATAAGAATTGCTCCTTATAGATATATATATTGAATTTTGCTTTTTTGGCACCTCTGATATTACAAAGATAAGGCCAAGGAATTTCATGTAAATGTTTTGTGATAGTCCAAAACTGATATGGACTAAATATTTATCCGAGTCATCAAGTTTAGTGGCATCAATTTGTAGTTGCATATTGTAGCATATTTTGACAAAAACTCGTGTTTTAGCTTATTTTTTACATTTAATGCTTTTCTAGTGCATAGTTTGATGTTTTTATTTGTAATTTTTACAATAGATGTTTCAGGTGCATGTTTAACATTTTTTTCGATTTTTAAGTACATGCAATTCCATGCACTAATTTAGAATTTACCAATACTCATTTCATTTCAAAAGAACTAGAAATAAAAAATACGCTTTAGAAAGATGATCTGCTTAGATTTTAGTTTTTCAAATAGTTCGAATATTTGACATACTCTAATCTGATTTTATAAATATTTTCAAAAACATCCTGTCATTACAGACATAATTTAAATTTTTTTCATCCGATTCAACTATTTAAATTTCTTTTGTAAATGAAAGAATTTCGTAAAAAAAACTATATTTTGGTTTTGCAAAGTTTTTAGAAAACGCAATATTCTATCGATTTATTTCTTTAATATTTGTATGCTGTAGTTATTGTGTTGCCTGTGTAAAACTAAGAGCTGTCAATTTTTAAACCATGATGTGTTTTTTCTTATTTTTTATAACACACACACATACATTAGGATGTTTCATTTTGTAAGGCAAAAAATAATATGTCAAATATTTGCAGACTTTGCTTTCACCCCGAGTCTAAGTGATGCAAAAGTACCACCGCTCGACACGATTTTTGGCTCTGACTTTTTAAAGGTCAAATTTTGGTTTCTTTTATGAAGGTTTACTTTTGATCTAAGTCTTAAAACAGCAAAAGCAAACTATAAAAGCTAGGAATGAATATTTTGGTGTTTTTCGATGTCTAGAACTAGAACTTCTGCATTAAAACAGAAACACAAAAGTTTTTTTTCGACAGCTAAATTTCAAGATGATTGGATAAGATTTAGAGGTTACACACTTTGACCACTTTTGCAAAAGTAGGCAAAATAATGATTATTCTATATTAGTTACTTTTGTCACTAAAACAATTGTGCAAGTGGATTATTTTCGTCCCTAAATTACAAATGGATCTTTTCCTACTTTTCGCTATAGTTTCTCGATTTTCGGACGTATTTTCCTTATCAACGTGTAGTATATGTTTATCCAAAAGACCCATTCCTATGTATATTTTCGACGAATATTCATCTTCCGTGCTCACACTGTACTGTAGTGGAAAATAGGTGTGAGGACGGAAGGTTAACTGTGTATTTTACACTCATAATAATCCAAAACTAAAATAAACGAAAGCTGTTGTTAATTTTACGAAAGTTTTAGATTTTCTGTCATTACGAACAATTTTGTAATATGTACAAATGATGTTTCTTTTGAAATAGCAAAATTTTATTTGTATAAATTTCGTAAATAATATAACAAAAATATTTTGAAATATAAGAAAATGTACAAAATTATTTTGTATTTTAACAAAATTTTTATGTTTTCAAAAATTTGTTTGTGTTTTTAAAAATTTTTGTAAACATACAAAAATTTTGTTAAAATACAAAATAATTTTGTTAAAATACAAAATAATTTTGTACATTTTCGTATATTTAAAAAAATTTTTTTTTTTTTTTATTTTATTAAGTAACAATCATATAATTACAAATTATATACTATTACCCTAACCGAGCCTCTGGTGGGAAATTTTTTGACGTCTGCATCTGTGAAAGTACGCAGCAGTTTTATTATACTAAAATCGTTCGTTGAATGCCATCTACTTACGAATGCCTTGTAACAGGGCCACGTGATGGTGTGACATAGCACACGTTTCAATATTTGTTTATGGTATGATGAAGACAAACCAACCAAAGTAATTTTTGTCCAGATTCATTCTCAAATCTTATATGTGCCCTATGGCTCAGTCCTGTTGCCAAGTAGCCAATATTGGTCAACTTGGCGAATAGCTATTTCAGCCATCTGATCGCAAGTGCCTTTCAGAGCAACAGGTATGACAAGGCAAATCCTCAAAATATTTACCACT
Organism: Delia radicum; assembly: GCA_021234595.1. NCBI lineage: Eukaryota > Metazoa > Arthropoda > Insecta > Diptera > Anthomyiidae > Delia > Delia radicum. Next base: position 188,603,817 of record CM037852.1, read on the forward strand.
CTCTGAAACAGGAACTCTATCGTTCAAAGTTTTCATACTAACGTGGGCAACTGAGAGCAACACTTTTTATTCCAAATGGGGAGGATTTGCGGACAGTAACTTCAACATAACTTTTCGTTGCTGGAGACCAAAACTTTGTCTTTTCATGACTAAGTGCTGATGATGATGGAAAGGAATGTTTCAGCAATAGTTTCCTATTTATAGATTTGTAACATATTTTCTTATACACACAGAAAAATGTATAGATATTTGTCAACTGAAATTCGGTTACTACGACTGAACTTCGGTTATTACTAATTTCAGTCGGTTGGCACAACTTAACATTCGTTTTCGCAACAACGTTCGGCTAATTCAACTGAATTTTAGTTGCAACACCAACAATATTCAGAAATGGAATGTAAATATCGTTGTACTAACTGAATTTATAAGTTGTTACCCTTAAGATACACTTTTTAATTCGGTTGGCACTGTATTCTCTGTATGTATAATTAATTTTTGTCTTCTTTTGTACACTTATATTGGTTTTCCTCAAGATATTCTTCCGGAAACGAATAAATTACAGACTCCATGTATTTTGCTTTTGTATTACATGTATTTTTTATAGTATTTTCGTTCATCTGGTACAAAAATTTGATCTGGAAACATCACCTAAGTTCTTTTTTAGAGTCAAAAACATTGTGGGCCTGCACTCCTTGAAGAGTTCAAATCATCACATTTTTTGTGGCCTATGAAATTTTGTATCTTCTTGTAAAACGCTCGTCATGTCCTTTAAATTTTTCCGGGAAATTAAAAAAAAAAAACGACAATTATATCCCAATTCCTCTCGTTGCACTAGTTTAGGAAAAAAGTTTTCAAAGTGTGGTCCAATCTTCGTGAAATTAGACCCATATTTTTTTTTTCATCACTTAGACTCGGGGCGATAACAAAGTCATATGAAAATCACATCTTTAGGAAACTGAAACACCCTAACGTTCATAATATATACATATATATATATATACATATATACATGCATAAACACATATGTACACATTTATATACATTATGTAGAATAAACAGTGAGTATTACAATTAATCTTTTACTCTTGAAAAAGGCCAAAGATGAACAAATATAAAACCACAAATGCAAACATGCCTGACTATTGTAGTAACTAAAAATACTTGTACAATATTTCTTTCTGTGTTTCCAATTTTTGATTTCGAAATTAAGAGTTTGACTGTTTTTAAATAACTATTTGGTAACACTGGACTTATGTGCTGTTGTAGTTTTACTATACATTTATTAACTTACTATACATTTGTTCCTATGGCTGTGTTAGTTATTTAAACAACATTTAAAAATAAAGAACAAGAAGCATTAAATTTAAATTGACCGGATTTTAAGTGATTTATCATTTACGTTAAATTACATTTTCAGTTAATTTAACCTACAAACTATCTTCAGTGTATTAAAATTTTAAATGGTCTAGTTCCTGTGAACAAATACATTACTGAAGTGAAGATAATTCTCTCAGTGTACTTGTAAGTGAAATAAGTAAATATTTTGTATTACCTTTGTCTTCATTACGACAATATTAACGCAGTTAACTCTTATTTTAAAGATTCATTTAGTTCAGAAGTGATTTATAACTATTTTTTAAAATTGGTATTTTTAACAAATAAGTCCATATAAAAGTAAAAAGTGTATTGCAGTAATTTTTGTTAACGTTATGGATCGCACATAGAAGAATAGTCAGCCGTTGCTTAAATTAGATCATTGTGAACAAATTTAAAATTATAAGTTTTCTAAACAAAAAATATTTAGCAAATTTTAGTCCATTTTTACACTCAAAAGAATAAGTTAGCAGAAAAGTTTGTGAAACATCTTGCAAATCAGGTATACTATTTTTCAGCAAATTTTTGCTAAAATTATGTTCTAAACTAAAATTTTAGGTAAACTTATTTAGCACTTAACTGTTTTGAACTAATTTCTTACTAATATTTTACTAATGTTTTACTAATTTCTTTTGCTAAAAAAATTGTGCTGATTAGCACATAAATAGTGTGAACGACAACCAGATTTGAAAGATATACGCAGAATGAATTAGATGTCGCGGCATGCCACGATGTAGTTGTGACTAGAAAAATTATACTAAAAAGTAAAACTCTAGTGAGACATATAAAAAAATCATCCATGGAAGATTTTTGTATCTGTTTTTCATACATAAAACAAAGTTGTGGATTAAAACAACTTAAATTGTGTATTGTAACGGGCTTGTGAAAGTAATTGTATATTAATTAAATAAAAGACGAAATAAAATATTTAAATTTAATAAAGATTAAATGTGTATTTGTAAACTAAATGTTTATAGATATTAATAATCTAGTGAGGTCAAATTGCAAACAAATATACAGCAGGTAGACAGACTTAAGCGGAAGACAAAGACACACATATTATCTAGATTTTTATGTTTCCTTTTTTCTTATTGCAAAGAAAGGATTGTATATGTTTTTTTTTTTGTTATTTTATCGTTTTGTTTCTAAAGGGTCCGCCAAATAACTTTTTTTTTTTTTTGAAAATGCTATAAAAAAAACTACTGAATATTTTCTAAAATTTCTTCTTTCAATCCTTCCGGTTAATAATGGAAAATAATTTCATTCAAATGGCTGCCTCGGCTGGCCTTGCAGTAGCCTACATGAAAAAATATTCAGTATTTTTTTTATAGCATTTTCAAAAAAAAAAAGTTATTTGGCGGACCCTTTATAATTCTCTGCTGCATTTGCGTTCCTTTAAAAGATAGCATCATTTGATTTAAGTAGTTGAAAGATAATTTTGTTTATGATATTATTTTTATGCATGCCGTCAATTTGGGAGTATGGACACTTTTATATTTTGTAACGTATTGTAAATTATTTTAAAAAGAATCACAAAAATTGGTTTTATGATTTTCAGCAAATAAATTAACATATAAAATACATATATGATCATGTAAAATATAAATATGATCATAGATGTTCATCTATATTTTCAAAAGTAACAGATTCTTACGGATTTCCTCGGATCAGCAAGATTTTAAAATTTATATTTTTTTAAATGAATCAAAATATCAAATTGAATTAATTAATTAAATGCAAAATATCAAAAATCCAAACATTTTTTTTTTTAATAAAAACAAATAGTTAAAAATATTAAAAAATAACAAATATGCAAAATAAGTCAAGACATTAAAAAATGAGCATTATAGTCAAAATATGTAAAATATCCAACTCTATTCCAATATTCCAATATGCATTTTGAACCATCTCACTGCTGACTATTGTTTGTGGATATACTACAATTTCGACTTCAGATGCTTGTTAAGAGTCCTGGCATTAGAAAGAAAAGGGTAAAATATATGTCCCCTCCCCCTCCCACCATTCAAAAAATGGGTTCAAAAATTGAATTTGTGAAACTTCTCAGACCATTTTTTCCACTAAAAACTTTGTTTTTGTTTTTTGATTTTGTTACGGTCATTTGAAGAAGCTGCGTGCCAAATTTCGAGAGTCTTACTTTGGTAGTTTAGAAGATACATCAACCTCCCATTTTTTCCGAAGATAAAGACTGATTAAACAAATTGGACTTTGTTGCCAAATATTGTTATTATATTGCCCTGTTCGACAGTTTATGTATATAATGATTTTTTTTTTCAATGAGCAGGATCCCAATGAACATATTCAAACCAAAATATAAAGTTTTATTTCATTATTTAGTTTTTCATATATTTTCTAAAATGTGTACACTGTAGTGTACAGGGGTAGTAAGAGGGTTAAATGTATTAATTTTGCCGAAATGTATTATGAAAAAATCGACACGTATCAATGCATGATAGCAATGAACAATATTTATGGAAAATACAATCTCACATTCAAAGTCACACCACCACAAATGACTTTAAGGATCCTTATTTGTACCAATTGGAAGGATTTTTTTTGATATGATAAAGTCTGTTGAAATTGTTTGAGTATTTTCTGTGCAAACTTTAATAATTTTCTTATTGAGCGGGAATTCCAGTGATATCGGGAATTAAAAATGAGCTCCCGCTTTCCCGGAAAATGAGAAAGTCTGGGAAAATAAAAACCCTAGATATAATAGAAATTAGCTTTGCTGTGCAGAATATTCTTTAATGGAACCATGAATACCTTTTTTTTTAACAGTTTTAAGGCCCAGAAAGTGCTTTCAGACAATTTTTACGTCTCAAACTAATATATCCCTATTTCCCTAAAACAAAAAGGATGCCTGTTAACTTATTCGAGTATCTGTTGTTATACTATATATTGTTTTTATGATAAGTACTTTTTTCTGTTCATTTTATATAGTTAAATATATACATTTTTTTTTTAGCTTGTGCTCATTTTAGCACCATTCAAAATGAAAGACAAGGTCCTGACTTTAATGTAGTATGTTGCTCGTAGTGGTATGGCCAGCCTACAGCAAAGCAAACAAGGCATTTTGATTGTTGCCTCCTTATAACAACTAATGACTGACTGTCTTTCTATGTACTAAATTGTCTATACGACATATTGCTGGGGATGTATTAAGATTGTAATGACGTCTAAACTGACAACACAAAAATGTCAGCATCATAAAGTTTTTTTTTTTTAACTTTGCATTTTATATAAATATGAAATTTAGATTTAGTTGTTTCAAAGTATGTTACACATAGCAGTGAAAATTACATATTAACAATGCTACTTCTTATCCATTATAAATATTTACATATGCATTGTAAAAACAAATGTTGACTAGTTATTTTTAAACATACAAAGAGATAAGAACAATAACATACCCTCATAAAAAAATACCGTACAAATAGTTAAAAATTCAGCTACAACAATAGAAAATAGCAGCTGAATTTGCACCAGAAGATTTTCAATGAAGTTGAGAATCATGGTTTGATTAACTTAGGTGACCTAAATTTGGAGAAGAACTAAATTTTGGTTGAGAATTGTAGTGAATTACTAAGAATTTAGCTAAATCAATAGCATTTTTTAGCTGAATCAATAGAAAATTTCTGCTGAAATTGCCTTTCCGGATCCATATTTATTGATGGGAGTATAGCTGGTAAATAAAGACTAAAGACTTCCTCTATCTCACTTAGTTTCGGAGATATGACCTATTTTATGCTTGTAAAATAAAAATGTATCAGAAATGAACGCCATCTACAAGTGAATTGAAAGCGGAGACTCAAAAACAAATTTATTTTAAAAATAATCGTGTTTTAAAATAACTGGCAAATTTGTAAAATTTGAGAATCACGAATTACTAAATATTAAACTGGTCAATTAGTTCAAGTGCAGCTAAAATTTGATCAGTACATACAATGAGATAACTAAAAACGTTAGCTAAATAAATGATTTAAACCATACCAATAGAACAAATTAACTCAACTGAATTGGAACCCGTTCAACAGACTTTTGTACTAACTTTTTTTAATGAGTGTAGTTATGTGGAAGTCTATAGCAGCTATTCGGTTTTGATGACTCTGAAGGGTAAAACAATTACATTGTGTCCTTCTTATTAATAAAAAATCAATATGTGCTATATTTCGATTGCTGTCAAATGCTATGAGTTACAATTGAAATAAAAATATTACACATTTTGCAACTGGAATTCAGAAAATATCAATTGGAATTTAGAAAATATTGGTTGAAATTCAGAAATTCCATCTGAAATTCAGAAAACATTAATATAATTTCAGAATTTACGTTTGAAATTTAGGAAACATCAATTGAAATTAAGATTTTCCATTTGAAATTTAGAAAATATCTATTGAAATTCAGAAAACATCATCTGAAATTCAGATAATATCAATGAAAATTCAGAAAATATAAATTGAAATTCAGAAAACATCATTTGAAATTCAGAAACATATCAATTGAAATTCAGAATACATTACTTGCTATTTATTAAATATCAATTAAAATTCGGAAAATGTCAATTGAAATTCAGAAAATACTAAAGGATATGAAATGTTTTCGAAATGTATTTTGCATTCCAAGTGATATTTTCTGAAATTCAATTAACATTTTCTGAATTTTCAATGGATATTTTCTGAATTACAATTGATGAGTTTCAGAATCTCAATTAACATTTTCTGAATTTCAAATGTTTTCTAAATTTCAGTTGATATCTTGTGAACTTCAAATTATATTTTCTGAATTTCAAATGAATATTCTGAACTTCAATTGATATTTTCTGAATTTCAAATGGGAAAAATGATTTTCAATTGATTTTTTCTGTATTTCAAATGGAAATTCTAAATTTCAAATGATATATTCTGAACTTTAAATGGAAATTCTGAATTCCACTTAATATTTTCTGGATTACAATTGCAAAAGATAGTAGTCTACAAGAAACATTTGCTTTCTACCTATGAAATTTAATTGGCCAATAGTGCCAAAGAGTATAGAAAAACTAGGTTTAGGTGTTTGATTCCGAAAACCGTTTGGCGGTATATCATATATATCTTAGATATCCCAAAAACAGCTTTGATTTATCTGTACATATTTTCTTACAGAAAACCAAATTATGTGTACCTTCTTGTTCGTTGTTCTCGATAGCGATTTCTGGGTGTATGGGTAAAAAAAAAAATATAAGTTAAGGCGATAAGCTGAATCTGCATTTTTTTATTTGACTTTATCCTATTTGAACTGTATCCTGTAGATATTATTTGGGAGTTAATGTGTAAAGCGTCTTGTATTTTTTGGAAACCACACTTCAATGAATATCTGAACAATAGCAGCTCTTTAATAGAACCGCTAAAAGTCGTCTGATGAAATCTGACTCATTAGAGTAGTCAGCTGAGTTATGTCTGCTTAACTGAATCTGATAGTTAATGGAAGTCAGTTCAATGTAACTTTTCTATGGTTACCTAACCGATAACAAAACCCAAAGAAAAGTCATTTCAGTCCAGACTTTTTATAAAACTTGACGTTTTGATGAATCGCGACTTTTGGAATGGAACCAGATTTTTCAATGTTTTTATCAATCTGTTTTTGAGATAACGTTCTTTGGGCTATTGGTAGGATCTTGGGATTTAAAGAGATTTGTATCATTTATTGGAAAATTCATGTTTCCTCAGATTGATCGTGGAGCTAATTGAAATTTATATTTTTTTTTTATTATTAATAATACGTATACGTACAGTGCCACTAGAGTAAATATTTTAATTTTAGTCAAATGTTTGCAATACACAATGTTTCTCAAAAACGAAGCCGATCTTAACTTTTTTTTGACAAATAATACTATGAACAAAAATGTTGGACGATTTCTAGATAACCATTTAGAATACATTTAGAACCAGGTCGGGGTTTTTTAATTTTTTATTTAGTTTTTTTTATTAATTTTCAATTAAAATTCAATTTTTAAATCCATTAAGTTACAATAAATAATATAAATATATAATTATGTTTTACTTTTAAATTTAAAAAAATTACAACCAACAGTTTATTTTTCGATCTTTTATCATAAATTATGATGAGATCAAGATTATTCAAGTTCAAGATCATTTGTTATTTGTTAAACAAAAAACCGTGCAATGTTTATTTATTAATTAAAAAATTTTTTCTTCATCAGAATACTGTATGGCACTTTAAAAAACAAGCAAGAGGAACTAAAAAACAATTCATTTATTGGTATTTCCACTAAACTTTTCAATAAAATTCGGTTAGTAAATGTGCACTGTAGAAGCAACCATTAATTTTGTGATAATAAATACAAGAGAATTGGTACCATCTATAAAATTTTTTTTAAAAAATTGTCGACAATCAAAAGTGGTTACTCCAAATACGGTATTCGCAATCAAATATGACACTAAAATATAGGTTTAGTAGTACCAACCGAATTGTTGATTGCACTTTTTATAGAAGCAACTAATGATTGGCTAAACGAATTTGAGACAATGTTTGTTTATCTAACAAAATACTTAAACTAAAATTTTGTACTCAACATTCATAAGTGCTTTGTGTTGTAGTGGGTAAAGAGTTTACCTTGTACTCCCGAACTTCCGAGTTCAAATCTCGGCAAAGACAAACACAATAAGTTTTTTTTAAGTAAAATAAAATATTTAAATGTTTAAATAGCAAATAACGCAATGAAAATTAAAAGTGATTGTGGTGCAATCAGTAGGACAGAGGACTATTAATCTGAAGGCAACGGTTCAATACCAGAAAAATCAAAAAAGTTTTTTAATTTCACTAAAATCCACTCTTCTTATGAAAACCGTTTACTTTCTTATTAGACTGCCTACACTAAAAAGTCGAAGATTAATGCTAAATGTGACATTTATTTTAAAACTAATAAATGGAAACAATAAATTCTGAATACCTACAAAGTAAACTCGATCTTAATACGCCTTTTTACGTAACAAGAAATTTCGAATTCCTTCGCCTAAAAACTGTACGAACCAACTATGCTAATGCAGATCCTTTTCGCCGTATTTGTTCTGATTTCAACCAATTAGATCATGTCATTGATTTTAACACAAGTCTTGACAATGTGAAGCGGGAATTAATTATTTATCTTAATCAAATTCAAAACTTTTTGTAAAACCTGTAATATTTTTAATAATTTAAATTTATAGTCTGCAAGGATTTTATATCTGTAGACTGAATAAATAAACAAATAAAAAAAAAAATTGGAATGTAATATTGGGTTAGGCAACTGAATATTAGCTTTCACGACTGAAACTATAATTTAACATGACGATAGTTGTCGTAACCGATAGAATTCGATTGGCAACAAATTCGGTGGCCAAAACCGAGACGGTTTTCTGGGTGTATCTATAGAAAAGTTACATATTAAGCGATCCGCGTTATACTCCCAAATAGCAATATAACTTTGATTGCTTTTAAGTTTTCTACTACAAATTTTTTTTAAATCGTAAGAATTCGTATATGTCTTCGTATTTTAGGACCGGACCGTACGATTTACTTTGAGATTCCTATACGATTTTGGGACACACCACGTTTCATTACATATATGCAACGTTTTGCATTGAAAGGTTAAGAATAGATGAAAGAAGTGACACTTTACTGGGACGAAAAATGTTAACAGACAATAATTTGTCCTATATGAATTGTCGCTCAAATCATTTTTACCCATGCTTGGGACTAGTTTATTGAATTGACCAATTAGTTGACGATATAGTTGGCATTGATTGATGTTAATGGTAATTAAATTGTTTGGCATTACAATTGCTTCAAAACGATGTCAATGATGTGTTGTTTTAATTGGCATTGATCATTGTCAATGCCTTTAACAGACAATAATAATTGTTTCTTAATATTTTCTACAAAAAAAAGTATTCTGTATTTTATCAAGTATATGTTATAAAAGCTGATCCTTTATGGTTAATCAGTTAACAAATAAGACTGCGTAGTAAATACGTGATAAAACTTGAAAATAATTGCGAATACATTTAATGCTTAAAATTTTTACATTTTCCCCAAAACAAACCACTTTTTATAATTGGGTTTTTAGGCATTGTTGCCATTTCATTACCATTGCTCTAATCGATGCCAATTAAAAAAAATCATTGGAGTTGGAATCGTAATGGCAATTTTAGACATTGGCATTGACATCAAGTAATGCCAATTAAATTTCAATGCCAATGAAAAATGTTCAAATATGTTTTTGCCTGTGTTGTTCATATTTTTACGACATTTATGAAAATCTCCGAGATTAAAATTGCCGACAACTACTGATTTTTATCATAAAATTAAAATCGTGGCTATCACACCTTTTTGGGCAATAGACCTCGATGTGTAGCCTCCCAGTTATATTTAAATTATAATTATGAATTTAATTAATTTACTCTGAAGTTATACCAAAAAAAAAAAAATCATGATATCAAGATTAATATTTAATGTTTAATATGTTAGAACAGCTTTAATAACGTACATCCTCATTTCGCTTAAAAGTTGTTAGAAATCTAGAGACCATATCTAGGTTGTTGGTGGTTAACGACAATAATTAAATATAATATTATGTTGAAATAACATATACTCGTAATATGACAGACTATGTTGATTACAAGCTAAAATCACGTTTTCCCATAAGCTTGTTAATTGCAAGAAGTTTAAGCTAAAATTACTATTTGTTTTATTAACATTGAGTAATATAAAATAAACAAATATGTAACAAAAGCAATAAGTATACACAGAGAAAAAAAAGTGTCAACCGGCTTGAAAAGTGTATTTTAATGGTAACAATTTATAAATGCTGTTAGTACAACGATATTTAATTTAGATTTCTGAATATTTTGGGTGTTTAAACTAAAATTCAGTTGAAAATTGTTGTGAAAACCTAATGTTCAGTTGTACCAAACTACTGAAATTTGTAAAAACCGTATTTTAGCTCTAGTAACCAAATTTCAGTTGGCAAATTTAAAAATTTTTTTCTGTGTTTAGGGTCATATCCTAATTTTTTGTTTTTTTTGCAAAATTTTGAAACGAAAACTTTCCACATGAAGTTCGTTTGCTGAAAATTAATTCTTATACGTTTTTACCATTAAAAATAGCATTCGTCGACTAAAATTACTGCAGAACTTAAAAAAAAAAATATGATGAAATCTTTATTGTTTTTCATCCAATGAAACATTTTCTTAAATTGTTTCATAAAAATATTGTAAAGGTAATGCGTTTTGGAGTGTCATCCGAATCTGCCTCAATTTTGATACCTAAGTGTACTTATCTAGGCTAAAACATTTTCTGTTTTATTTAATCTCTCTCGGTTTTCGAGATATGGGCCATTATAATAAAAAAGTAAATTGATTATATTGTTTTATAAATATTTATGAAAAGTTTCAACATATCTATGAAAGCTTCATAAATATAGCAATGTTTCATAAGTTTTCGTGTAAACAAACTTATTTCATAATTATGATGAAACTTCCTTCTCTAAGTGTACTTTCTACATAATGTGCTCTTTGTTCTGCGAATTTTAATGATCATATCGAGAAATATCGCTAAAAATCATTTTTCTTAAAATACGCAAAAACCAAAACAAATTTAAAAGATTTTAAACCGATACGATTGCTAAAGCCTGATTATTTTTTGATTTTGGCGAAATTTAGATTTTTAGTTCATTTTAGTTCATATTGTTCATATTAGTGCATATTGCTACCAACTTTAAAAAGTTTTATGCGTTAATATTTAAAAAACCGAGAAAAAGTAATATTAGGTTTTTTTTATACCATTTAGGGCAAGGATAGGTAAAATTTTATATTTGCAAAAAAAAGTCAAAAGTTATAACCCTAACAAGTTGTAGGCAACATTTTACAACACTAATATGTTCGATATCATAGTGAAAAATATTTCAGAATTTAAGCTTATTATGAAGACATAAAGAACTTCGTCACGAATTCTCTGTGGGAACTTCATTTAAGATTGCATTATAAATAAAACAAGTATATTTTATATTAAAGTATTACACTACTCAACAAATTTCGCCTTTTCGCAGAACTTATCTTTGAAATACATATTTTTTAATAGGCTTGCGTACATGGAATCCAAATGCAGCAAACATTTTTTTCTCATTTGAAATATACCAATCGCGATATTTCAAAAACAATAAATGAGAAACCGGTTGTTTGCCAGATTTAGACTCAGCGTTCTTAAATATGTATTAAAAGGAAAGTTTCTGCAAAATATTTAAAATTCTTCAGGTAAGGAATGTTCCCTAATGTGGCTCTATACCTGGTATTTGGTGAACACAAAGGTTTTTTTTAGGACAAAAATATATTGGACATTAGATCAATTTTTTTTTTTAGGTGCTCAATCGCACCTTTAGGGCTTAAAAAGGGGAGTTAAAATTACAACATTTTTTGTATAAAAACCTGTCAAAAATTTAAGAAATATAGAAAGAGAAAACAAACATTTTTATACATATTGCCTATGTTATGGGGCCAGGGCTGCCACTTATGTGATATATATAAAATATGGGTTATAAAAACTTTTTTGGAAATTTTTTAAAGACAAACCAACAACAACTTCTCATAATAAGTGTTTTTTTTAATAACAAAAATTTTAGGACATGCACGGAGATGTTTTATATACCAGTGGATGATGCGTTTATAAAATACCTTTCATTTGATACAAAATTTGTTATATTTTAATAACTTATGTAAAAAATATATTTAAAAAAATGTTAAATTATGCCATTTTTGACCACTCCTTTTAACCTCTAAACATGAGATTGCCGTGACATTACATAACCAAAACCGACATAATCCCAATTTTCGGTATTGGGGATATGTCCGAAAATGATTCGGGCATAACCCACAAACCGGATATTGGGACTATAACCGATAATTATTCGGTCATAATCCCCAGCAAAAAGAGGACTTATTGGAATTATGACCATTTTCGAAACGGACGTAATCCCTATTGTGGGCACTATATAAATTGAGTTTGAGCACATAAAACCAATTACATGCATTATCATTATTTGCTATGAAAGTGGCCATAATCTAAAAATAATTTTTAAAATTGTGTTTTCTCCATTATTAGAAATAAATTTTTGTCTTTTGTTTTATTGAGCTAAAGATCCTTTATTTTATAATTATAAGTATTTATTTCCAATATTTCGTCTTCGCATTGGAAGACTTCTTCAGGTAAATTTTTTTATAATTAAAAAAAAAAACTTAAAAATAATAATTACAAAAAAAAAAAAAAAAATCTCAGTTACTTTCTTCATAATACTCGTAACATATCTACAATGTTCATAAGATGGGGAATTTACAAAAGAACAAATTGGTCTCAAGGGAAATTGTTCTTTATGAATTTTAGGCACCCCATACAATCTAGGTGCTGTAGATATATTAGTCCTAAATCTGTTCCTTTCTAATGGCGTGATAATCTTCAACTTAAAGAGGTCCTCAACCAAACTGCGAAAAATCTAATTGACAGAGTATTAAGAATAAGCGATGTAGAATTTCATGAAACTAATATAAGAAAAATTAAGGATATTTTGAAGGATAATAATTACCCAATACATTTAAGCTGCAAATTAATAAGACAATTAAAAACCGGAATAATGTTAATACGATAAGGGTTGCGGAACCCAAAATTTATAAATCTTTAACTTATGTTCCTCTTATATCTGAAAGATTAGAAAAATCCAAAATTTTCGATGATAAGAAATACTTAGTAGCACATAGAACATATAACACAATAGGTTCACTATTTAGCAATACAAAAGTAAATTTGATATGTCCAATTTAGTTTATAAGATACCGTGTAGGGGTAATGACACAGAAAATTGCACTAAAGTATACGTAGGTACCACAAAGAATAAACTGAAAATAGAATAGCAGGTCATAAATCCGATCAAAAATACAATAAAACCACTTCTACGCAAAAAAACAGCAATATCATTACACTGCAGCAACTCCAATCATTATCCAGATTTTGATAACACATCAATTTTAAACACAAAAAGCAATTACAAACGAAGATATACATTAGAAATGTTACAGATCATAAAAGTACCATCAACACAAAAGATTAACTAGAAAACAGACACATCCAATATTGCACAGAATTACAGACATTTAGTCAATAGGAAATAATAAAATTATTATAATTCTCATTTAGATTTTAAGAAACTATTAATTTAAAATTGTTTGCTATGTTATGATATTTCAATTATTTATACTTTCTGTGTTAATTTTCAATTTGACATTAAAAAATAGTTTATTTCCCGCCTTTTTTTTTTTTTTTTTTTTTTTTTTTTTTGTAATTATTATTTTTAAGTTTTTTTTTTAATTATAAAAAATTTTCCCTGAAGAAGTCTTCCAATGCGAAGACGAAATATACTTATAATTATAAACTAAAGGATCTTTAGCTCAATAAAACAAAAGACAAAAATTCATTCAAAAAGATCGAAGAAAAATAAGAAAATTAGAAATAAATTATAATATTTATTTCATTTAGCCCCACTTTCAAAACGTATTTAACTACTAACTGGGTCTTTAGCTGACACATTTGTTGTTGTTTCCCATATAAATTTTCAATTTAATTGATTGCTAAATTTTAACTGGACATTCAGTAATCAGACCTAAATAGAATATTGAAAGTTTTTTGAATTGTTAGAGAAAAATTGTAAATTGTTTAGTAATTCGTATTTTTATCCGTAAGGTCCTGTTTAAAAAACTTATAATATTAATATTGTTCGCAAGGCTTTAATTTAATGTGGTCGTATTATACTTTATTTTAAAATTTTTTAAAATGTCGTTTTATCGGCAAATGTTTCGTTGTGATGCGACAATAAACGGAATGTTTGATATACATTTTTTTACCATTTAAAACCAATGTTTTATTGCAATTGGGCCTTTTAAATAATATTTTTTTTTATTAAAACAGTTTCTTAAAGTACATAACTTTCTGAAAAAAAATTTCAAAAATCATATAATGTATGAAAGCATATGGATGACCATATAAACTAATATATGAACATATAAGACCATATTTGTACATACGATATTAGTACATGGTGTCCCAAGAAGAGCGCAATTTTTAAATTTAAATAAAACACAGATATTTTAAAAAAAAATCGTGAAACTTTATTATATCGTAAAGTAGACAGAATGAGGTTATGTATGGAACAATATATCGTGCAGATGGCCGCCGCGGCTTTGCTGGTATGCACGCGATCTTTTAATGAAATTTTCAATGACCGTTTTGCATGAATGCTGCGGTATTTCATTAATGCAGCGTCCAATTTCATCTTTTAAGGCTTGAGTCGTCGTAAACCATCGACTTCAAAAAACCCCAAAGAAAAAAATCTAGTGGTGTTAAATCGCCTCGATCTAGGCGGCCAATTCTGATCTCCAAAACGCGAAATAACACGACCGGGAAATGACTGATGCAGCAATTGAATTGTTTCTCTGGCTGTATGACATGTGGCGCCCGTCTTGTTGGAACCACATGCCCTCCACATTCATTTCTTCAATTCTAGGCAAGAAAAAACTGGTTATCATTTCACGATACCGAACACCATTGACTGTTTGCGCTTGACCTGCCTCATTTTCATAAAAAAAAGGTCCAATGATTCCTCCAGCCCAAAAACCACACCACACAGTGACACGTTGAGGATGCATTTGCTTCTCGTGAATCACTCGAGGATTTCCTCACCCCAAATGCGACAATTCTGCCTATTGACGAAGCCATCAAGATGAAAATGGGCCTCGTCACTGAAGATGATTTTATCGGCAAAATCAGCCGCAAACTTTCACCATTTTGGTAAAACAATTTCACAATGAGAATGCGTTGTTCATTCGTGTAGCGCTCCATTTTTACTAACCTCGTACCTTCTACTAGCAAACAATAACAATTGTTCAAATGTCAAACAATGACACTTCGAATGTTGCCAGATTTAAAAATTGCGTTCTTCTTGGGACACCCTTTACATATATGGAAGTGAAGGTTAATTTTTATAGTATGTACGGATAGGGATGTCCATATATGATCTTTTAAAAAAATATATATGATTAAAACTCTTTTATCCGGGAGGCCACAACAGGGAACACCTCTTATATTTTTGTATGATAAAACCTTTTTTTACTTTGTTATTTGAAGCATGTTGAAAATTAGTTAAAACTTCAAGTTATTTGCTAAATATTTCATTATATTTTCACTGGATCTGCAATTTTTAAACAAATTTTTGTTTATTGGAATGTTTAAAAATTTAAAATTTTTAAACAGTAACAAAATTTATAAGTATAAACTAAAAAATTAAAACTTTTAAACTTCCTAACCATATCCTATCGATATCCTGATACAAATTAAAGGCAATTTGGTATAGCTTCATGATTGTTCAATACAATTTCGAAAAATTAACCAATATATACGAAAGAGTGTGGTGAACAATGTAAATATATATTTTTTTTTTTTTTTGCAGACTTGGATTCAGCGTACATAGGTCTATTAAAGAAAATGTGTTTTAAAGTCATATTTTTTTTTTTGCTGTTGAGCAGTGTTATTTAACATTTTTGAAACAAAGTGTGAAAATTTCGTTATAAAATCCTTAATGGCATTTCCTTAAAATTATTCATGAAAATTTCATCTACGCAATTCAATAATAGAAAATGTGGTTTAATATTGGTTTTGTTTTCCATTTTTTTTTTTCATATTAAATTTCCCCTAAAAACACCTGAATTGAATAATAAGAAAATCACGAAATCATACACAGATTTGTATCAAAAAAAAAAAAAAATAAAATAAAAAGAAAAACCTAAAGTATAATAATGTCAAACCAAGGAAGCATTCAATATCTCACTCGTATTTGACACCCAACACCAAACAGAATCAGAAATGTTAAAAAAATTATCATCATCTTCAATTTACCAACAACCAAAAAAAAAAAAAAAAATAAAGAAGGTGGCAAAGGTGGCATGTATCAACATCATCATCACATGGCGTTAAGCAAACATGACAACTGATGTATACCCCCAGATGTTGTTTCTTCCTCAACTGACTTGTGTATGTCATTGACAATATTGTAAATATTGAATAATTTAGGGTAACGGAAAAAAAAAATCGGCAAAAAATATATTGTACAAAATGTAAAGTAAAGTTAAAAAAAAAATATATAAGAAAAATAGACTACCAAAATTATATTCAACGGAAAAAAAATAAAAATGCAGAATTCTAAAAGGCACAGAAACATAAAATAATAATAACCCAAGTAAAAAAATATTTTGTTAGTTTTCGTATTATATATAATTATATTCGGAAAATGAGAACATCTAATTTTATCTTATTAGATCTAATCTGATAGAATTTGACATTATTCGATACAATTAGATCTAATTTGATAAAAATTAGATACAGTTTGACACAATTGTATCCGAATTTTGTCCTCATTCAAAATTTATCAAATTATATATAATGACATACATTAAATCAAATTAGATACAATTTTATACAAAAATATATGCAATTGCTTGTGACATATGTAATCATAAATATACCTATATATATAATGCAATATATGAAATGTTATAGTAATATCTGAGAAATATCTGAGTTATAATTTTATATGAATATATATTTTGCAATATATCATTATATATAACTGCATAAAGTAATATATAACTATATCAAAACTTTTTTACTTGGGAAAACAAAAAAAAAATCATAACGATAATGGTAACACAAACTGCGATGGTATAGTTAAGTAAAAGAAAATAAGTCAACCTGCTAAAAAAAATTTAACATATAAATTGGCTTTTTACATGCAGATCGAATCGATATTGAATAACAACACAACACATTTCAAATTCATTCTGAATCTTAAAACTCATCCTACTACTGCTCTAAAGCGAACAACACACCAGCAACCATCCGAGGTCCCCCCCCCCCCCCCCCCCCCCTCAACATACTTCTATTCCATATATAGTAATAAAATATTTTTTTTTTTATTTTTTGCATTTTATAACGAATATTTGTGGTACGTACCCCTTTTTGAAGTTCATTTTTATTAAAGCTTTTTCATAGATATTTAGCCATGTTCACACTGTTGATTATTAATGTTTGGACTATTTCTTAACTTTAATAAAAGACATGGCAGGGACACTATTATAAGTATATCAAAAATTTTTGAAATAATTCGGCCATTTCTTACTTAGTTACAGTCAAATTTGGAACAGTCATAAGTGACGTAATATCGAATTTAAGTTTTGAAGCTGGACCTAGCAGATCCCCCGGGGGAGGCAATATGGCTCCCAAAGAGACGTACTTTTTGCATAAAAATTTTGAGTGCTCGCCATTTTTTTATTTCTCATCCGTTTTTCAAAAATTAACATATTTGTAATCTGCTAGTAGAGACTAACAAAAACCATGTGGGTTTTCGCAAATAGTTCCCGAGATATTCTCATTTGATCATGTGAAATTCAAAAGTTGGTTCTACTCAGGTCCAATGTTTTGAGAATAGCGGGACGAAATCGGACTACTGTCCTTTCTAAAATATTGGTTATTTAACTTAATAAATTCTTGGTTAAGTAAAAAAATATTAATGCAAAATCTTGTTCCATTTAAAAACTACATTCGTTTAAAATATTAAATTTTGAGATATTTTCCCCAAAAATTACGAGCAGTTTTTTACTTCTCAACATAAAAAGTGTGCATCTAAAAGGCCTTTTTATATAAAAGTGAGTTGAGTTAAAAAACAAATTGCTTTGTATATACTTTTCCCAACAAGCGCTTCTAAAGTTGCCACATTTTTAAGGCAAATATCAACTTTAACCCACTGTTAAAAATTTTGCCCGCCTCCAATAAGGTAGCGGAAGCGGCTGGATATAGTCCAACATATACCTAATGCATTGGGTAAGTCTCTTCTTAAAAAAACTTTTTTTATTTTTGGGAATTGTGAGATTGCTTTCAGAAAATATTGAATTCGGACAAAAATTTCGTATTGTTGACTTAAAAGTTTATTTAAATCTGAAAAATCATTGGATTATGTCTCTTAAGAAATATTTTATTAAATATTGATAAATTACACTTTATCAAAAACTGAAATTTTAATATTTCTATTAGGATTTCCCAAGTTTTTGTGCTGCCAACAGTAATAATTGGCATTCTTTTTAAAAATGTTGTAATCTACATTTAATTTCCTTTCCAACGATACCCAACACTTATGTGGCATGTGGCATCTTCACTTTTTTCGGATGAGAAACAAAAAAAATTGCGTGCACTCAAATTTTTTTATGCAAAAAGTACCCTAATTTCTGAAGCGATATTGCCGATCCCGGGGAGTCCGGGAGGATCAACATCGAAACCTATACGTGATGTTATGCCACTTATGCTTGCTCCAAACTTCTTTGCAATCTAACCACTAAGTAATAAATGGCCGAATTATTTCCAAAAATTTTGTGATATATCCCACTGTGCAATGGTGCAAATAGAAGAAATGTATTTATTGATGGTGCATTTGAAATGTCTCACATAAATCTTCGATCAGTCTGTTTCTGAATTTCAATAAATTTACTCGAATAACTCGAACAATTCAAATTATTTTTTCATAAATTTTTCCTCAGAAATGTTCAGAAATGTTTGTTATCAAAATTATATATAAATGTTTGTTAGTATTATTAATTTGAAATTAAAAAGATTAAAATACTATTTAAAGTGTTTTTCTTCATTTTTCTAATGTTCGACATTAAGAAAAATAGGGACATCACCATTTTTTGCTAGTATAAAAATAAAATGGCATCCCTGTAAAAATATAAAGAACTATAATCATACTTCTTCATGGTCGTTAAAAGAGTTTCCGCGTCAAATCCATTGAGGTTTTGAGCACAGATTTTTATTAAATTTTTTATTTTTTTTTTTTTTTTTGTTAATTAGATAATTTATAATTCATAGATCCAAATGTATCACCGACAGATGATGATGAATTAAGGTCAATTCGAATCTTACAGGTCGAATGTTGCAAATTTGTTGTTTGCTTTAAAGCCCCTTCTGGTCTTATTTTTTTTATTGTTTCGATGTTTACATAAACTAACCTTTCATTTGAGCATAACTACGTCTAAAATTGTTTAAGGGTATTATAAAAATATGTTTAGAAATTTCTAATAATTTGATATTTTTGGCATTGTTCTCGGAGGGGAAAACTTTTGTTTCCAAAATGACCCAAAAACTATTATTTTTACTATTAGTTACGGAATGTTCCATATTGGGAACATATTCCATATTCCCTTTAATTTTTTTTGTGTTGTTGTATGAATATGACAAAACTGTCAACTGTGATAGAGTTTACTTTCCGTTATCACTATTATAATAAAGTTTCGACTTGAATGCACAAGTTTTTCTTGGTTTTATTGTATAATATGTAATTTTTCGTAAATATAAAACGTGTATAACAAACAAGTTTTATAAAGTTTTCCTAGTCGGATTTTTGTAAACGGTAAGAATTTTATTCACAATTTTAATAAAACTAACCGATTCCATAAACAAATATAATAAAAAAGCAAAAATGATGATTTTATTTCCAAATTTTAGAACCAATAGAAGCGAACATTTTTTTGTACGTGCTTTTCAGTCAATGAATTGATCTAACTGTTCTAACTGTATTAAATATAAAGCATTTCTGCATCAAATATTGTTAAAACGATTGGATATAACCACTTTAAAAAGTGGCTATATCTAACCAATTCAGCGTTCTCGAATTTAGTTTACGAGCTGTGTGATTGGCTGGTCACATTTTTAATTAGCACTGGTAATTATGCTTTATGTAGATGATGTTTAAGTAATTATTATTTTCGTGCTTATATCAGAATCGTGGGCAGCTAAAAGTTTTCTGAGACCAGTTTTGTAACAAGCGCATCGAAAATATACAAAACAGTTCTAATAAAGCAAAAAAAAACACATTTGTATCACATAGTACACTCAAACAAAAAAGTTTGTAAAGTCAGCAAAAAATTTTGCTGAGTCAGCAAAATTTTAGTCAGGAGGATGCTTGCAAAAAAGTTGCTAATGTCAGCAAAATTAGTAGATTCAGCAAAACTTTTGCTAACACTTAGTGGATTAAAAATAAAAATGCTTTGCTAAAAACTAATAAATTTTTTGCTCAATTTTAGTAGACTGAAAAAAAACGCAAAAAATTTGTAGAAAAATTGTAATTTATTTAAATTTATTTGCTGAAAATCATAAAACATATTTTTGTGATTCTTTTAAAAATAATTTACAATAATTACGAAATATAAAAATTTTCATTTTCCCACATTGACGACATGAATTAATTTAATATCTGAAAATATATAGAAATAAATATATATAACATAACAAAAAATTTTCTTTCAACTACTTACATCAATCGTTGTCTAATTGATGTTTTCTTTTAAAGGACGCAACTGCCGAAGTTAATTATAGAAACGAAACGAAAAAATAAACAAAAACAAACGAAACGAAAAAAACAACCCTTTTTTTGCAATAAGAAAAAGAAACCATAAAAATCTACCTAAGATGTGTGTCTTTGTCTTTCGCTTTACTCTGTCTACATGTCTGTGTATGTTGTTTGCAATTTGACCACACTAGATTGTTAATCTATAAACATTTGGTTTAGAAATACATATTAAATTTAAATATTTTATTTTGTCTTTTATTTAATTAATATACAATTATTTTCACAAGCCGGTGACAACGCAAAATTTAAGTTGTTTTAATCCTCAATTTTGTTTTATGTATGAAAAACAGATACAAACGTCTTTCATGGTTGATTTTTTTATGTCTTATTAGAGTTGTACTTTTTAGTATCATTTTCCTCTTCTCTACTACATCTTGACATGCCGCGACATCTGCTTCATTCTGCGTATATCTTTCAATCTGATTGTCGCCCGCACTATTAATGTGCTTACCAGCACAATTTTTTTTAGCAAAATTAGTTAGTAAAACATTAGTATATTAGTAAAGCATTAGTATAAAACAGTTAAGTGCTGAATAAGTATAACAAAAATTTTAGCTGAAAACACGATTTTAGCAAAAAATTTGCTAAAAAATAGTATACCTGATTTACAAGACGTTTTACTAACTTTTGTACTAACTTATTTTTTTGAGTGTAATTATAACATCAAAAAAGCACTGTAGATAGCTCATTTCCATTAAAAAATAAACATTGTTGTAGATAGCGTAATTTAATTTTGCAAAAAAACAATGTTAGTATGTTGTTTTAAGTTTGAAATGAATACCATAGATGACACTTACGTCAGTGAATATTTTGGCATTAAAACCTCATTTTCTAAAAAAGTGTAGATAGCTCCGCTTGAATATAAGACACCAATATGCTTTTAGAGAGTTTTCCTTTATCTAATTAACTACGTAGTCAAGATTCAAAAAAAACCTTCTCTGGTTGCGTCGAAACTTAAGAAAACAAAAATTTTGATACTCATATAGATTTTTCTTAATTTTTGAAATATAACTCCAACTCAAATTTCTTAATAAAATGCCAGATTAAATGTTACTTAAAACACATTATATTTAAACAAGAATACTTGAATGAAATTCCTTTGACACCAGTGAATGTGAATTTGTTCAAAAAAGTTTTCATTTGATACGAGCGAAATAATGGGAAAATCTAAAAATGGGTTTGATATCACTTAGTAACAACTAAAAATACCATTTGTAAGAACAAATTTTGTAATGTTTTTTTTTCTTAATTAACAACTATAGGATTAAAAAGAGAAGGCATTCTGGTTGAAAAATAAATTATTTATATCTATTTGTTAACTCTGTCTCTTCTGATTAAAAAAACACACTCTGTAGGCTGTAATTGACAAAACTCCAATTAACCGCACTCATCGCTGTGTCGACCGTGGCTGAACTCACTAAGAGATGATGGTACGAGTCATAGCCTGATGTATGGCTGCGGGTTTAAAACTCACTACAATGTAAAAAGTTTTTCATAAGGAGCAATTTAACAATATAAAATATTTTGTTCAACTGACACATAAATTAACCACTCAGTAGTCCTTGAACGAAACTGCGGCAGTCTGTCATATCCGTTGTGTCCGTTAAATTTTTCAATAAAAATGTTCTCCTTTCTGTAAAAAAAAAAACTAAAAAAAGAAATTCTTCAATAATTAATTATATTAAAATAGTTACGATTGTCGTTATATGACAGATATATACACTTTACCCCAACAACTTTAAATTTTAACAGCTTTTGCTACCATAGTGTTTGGGAACCGAAATTTTATAAAGTTAAATAGTCGATTCGCATAACAGATATATCTTTACACAGGGCTGCCAAGGTGTTCAAAGAAGTTGGATATACAAAAATCGAAAATTTGTAGACTTTTCGTGTCCTGCGCTGAATACGAAAGTCATCGCAAACAATCATCGTGTAAGGTCGCGAACCATCCATATTCTTCTTAAGAAAATCTTTAACAATATCTACTTTTTATTACTCTCACTGCAGTGTGAACTGGTTATTTCAGCTCTTGTATAAAAATTATTTTATATACCAACTTATCAACCACCTCCTCGACCATTACCACATACAAAAATTCATTTTCAATATGATACCTATTTTTATTGCACCCTGGTACGTTCCGTTTATATTGTTTGTAGTGCATACCTAGAAATGGAGTAGATAAGTAAACCCAGCAAAAATTTGGAAGCAGTAAACACGATTTAAGCTTTTAAGTCAAGTAACACAAATATTGGTTAATTGAAACAAAATTTTGTATGTGCTAACGCAAAAAAAAATTATTGTTAATAAAACTTCAATGAAATGTTTGATTTCAAATAACTTCCAATTAAAAGTTTAATAATATTTAGTAAAAGTTTAATTGAAAATTAATTCGGTGCACTCAAAATGTCCAGTTTGTATAACATATAATGACAACAAATAGAAATGGCAAAATTAAAAAAAAAAATTGAAAAAATTTAATCACAAATGGATTCAATTGGAAAAATCGCTATTTTTAGCATTTTTTCTAAATTTTAGCGACTTTTTTGGAAATGTTTTGCAATTTTCATTAAAGTTTTAAAAGTTTCTACTCAAAAACTTTTTTGAAATCACCAAAAAAATTATTCAAATAAACTTTCAATTAGACTTTTAATTGATTTAACAACTAAAGGGTCCGCCAAATAACTTTTTTTTTTGAAAATGCTATAAAAAAACTACTGAATATTTTCTCAAATTTCTTTTTTTATTTGAAAATACAATCCTTCCGGTTAATAATGGAAAATAATTTCATTCAAATGGCTGCCTCGGCTGGCCATGCAGTAGCCTACACGATCGGTCCAATTTTCAAGCACATTATCGATTGTGTGCAGCTGTATTTCACCAATGGCTTCACGAATATTGTCCTTTAAAGCGTCAATTGTCTCTGGCTTGTTGGCGTAACACTTATCTTTGACGGCACCCTACAAATAATAGTCCAACGGTGTCAAATCGCAGCTCCGAGGTGGCCAAACGACATCAGCTCTGCGGCTGATAATGCGATCTTCAAAAACAGGGCGCAAAACTTCGAGTGTAGCTTCGGATGTGTGGCACGTAGCGCCGTCCTGTTGAAACCAAATGTTGCCAATATCCTCAAGCGTAGGATAAAACTAATTATCTGTCAAATCAGACATGAGCTAAGTGTTACCATTCACGAAATAAGCACTAGTTGAAAAAAAACGTTAGATGGCGGACCCTTTATTTTAGTTTTTTCTGTGAACTGATTTATTATGAAATAAGTAAGTACCCACTCAAATAGTAAAAATCCAAATAACTGGTCGCAGAAAAACGTATGCTGTATCATAATAGATTATAATTTGTGTTCTACAACCGATTCATTTGCAATAGAACCGGTTCTAGAACCAGTTATAAAACTGGTTTTGCGACAGCGAAGCATTACATTTCGACTCGCAGGAACCTGTTCTAGAACCGGTTCCATTCGACTGGTGGTAAAAGAAGCTGTTTTGGGATAGATTTAGAGGCAACAAGTTCAAAATTTTTCCGGGTAATAATGCTTCTTTGCTAAGCATTTAAACATCTCAAAAGGATAAAATGTAAAGGAGAACTATCAGTAAAATATCGAAACAGTGAACTTACTATCTACCTCAATTCTCTATTACACATTGACTCCTAAGTAAGTAGAAACTTTTGCTGGGACTAAAGCAGCAGTAGGTTTTCGTTGGTATTGTGCAATGTGAATGGGTGCAACCAATTGAATATTTTAAAGATTAAACTTATTGGATAACGTAACGAGTTCTCTGTAGTTTTTTTTTTGTTGTAGCTATTGATGTTACATAACATATATAATTTGAGTACAACATGCATTGAGTGTATTCTAGCAGTGTTCTACTCGTATTCTGATTAAGTAAATTCGTCGTACTACAGAATATAAAACGACAAGGATGCGCTGGTTATTCAATGATTTTTTTTTTGTTTCATTTTTGATTTTTTGTTCAATGCATATATTAATCAACAATAAAAAAGTACATAGTTTGTTGGGTTGTTGTTAAAATTTTATAAATATTTATGAAGTGAATAAAATAGATATAAAATTATATACAAAAATTAATCGATATCTTAAGCTTATTGATTGGAGAATATCGTTCAAATTATGTGTCTAGTTTAGGAGATACAATACGAGCAAACGGGTGCCATGCAGGATATGTCGCCAAGTGGAGATGACCGGTCCGGGATCGAACTATTTATAAGAAAAGGACATGTCGCGTTGTCATTGCAGGCTATATATTTTCCCGTTTCGGACACCTTGTATGTAATATCTCAAAGGGCAAACATAAAAGAAAAATTTTTTTTTTATGTTGTCGAATTTTTTAAATTTTGGTGATATTTTTAAATTTTGTTGATTTTTCCAGTTTTTTAAATTTTTGCGTTTTTTTTTCTAATTTTAGAGATTTTCAAATGCACAGTGCAACAGTGAAAAAATGCACGGACTCGACAGTATAGGTTCGATTGTACTACCAAAGGTTAGTAAAACCCTGTACTCGGTTTGGCCAGTTTGACTACCACTTTTTTTTATGAACCTCAAAAGATTTTGAAAATCAGTGCACCACTCAAAAAAAAAGGCGTCCTCAGTTTTTGGCCAACTGCTAATTCAGACTTGATGATATTACTTAACTATATTTAGCAATAATGTAGTAAAGAACAAATTTTATAAACCTTTTATGTGCAAAAAATCATTTTTTCCTGCACTTTTTTTGAAAAAATATAGGAGAAAATTATTTTTTTTTTTTTGCTTTTTTCATCATAACTTACAGGGAATCATAATTTTTCACTAACAATATATGACAAAATTGAAGCCATTGTAAATCTGAACAACTTTTGTGAACATATCAATACAATTTGAATGTATCTAGATACCCGAAATAGCTTACAAAGACCACTTTGTACCTTTTAAATAGTCGTTTTTGACTAGACTACACTTTTATTGAAATTTTGTTTATTTTTTTTTTATTGAAGAAAGTAAAACTCCTATATTTTTTCAAAAAAGTGCAGGAAAAGAAGATTTTTTGTACATAAAAGTTTATAAAATTTGTTCAGTAGACTTCGCACTACATTATTGCCAAATATAGTTAAGCAATATCATCAAGTCTGAATTAGTTGTAGGCCAAAAACTAAGGACACTGTTTTTTGAGTGGTGCCCTGATTTTCAAAATCTTTTGAGGTTCATAAAAAAAAAAAAATGGTAGTCAAACTGGAAAACCGAGTACAGGGTTTTACTAACCTTTGGTAGTACAATCGAACCTATACTGTCGAGTCAGTGCATTTTTGCAAAAGTCTTCATTTGTTGCACTGTGATATTAGCGATTTTTTTTTTGGATTTTTTTTTTAAATTTTGGCGATTTATTTAATTTTGTCCATTTTTTTTAATTTTTTTGTTGTTTCTTAATTTAATTTTAGTATTTTTTTTAAACTTTTGGTAAATCCCGACTCAATTACGCGATTTTACTCACGCACACTCACGAATAATTTTTTCTCACTCGAACTCACTCACGTGCGTTAATGAAGGTTTCACTCACGCTTGAATCTCGTAAATCACGCCGAATTCTGCGCACGTGTCCATCTTTATTTTTCAATGAGTAACATCTTATAAATGTATTTGTACACTCAAATAAAAAAGTCTGTAAAAGTTACAGAAAAATCAGTAATAGTTACCCACAATTTAGTTTATTTTGCTAATCAGGTCATTTTGCTAATTGTAGCAAAACGTGACTGTAATTTTTTAGTAAAAAAAAAAAGTAAAATAGTAAACATTAGTAAACGAATATTTAGTAAACTTTCAGGCCGGATACGCAGAAATCCGTTGCCTCTTACTTATTTAATGATGACTTTTACACATAAAAACTTTCCTCAGCGAATCCGGACTTTGGACATACTGGAGGAGAAAACCCCTAACGCAAAAAAATTTTTTACTAAAATTTAGTAAAATTTTAAATGGAAATAGATTTGCTAAAATCAACCAAATTTTATACTAAATATTATTTATATATTATCATTTTCATTGATATATATAAATAAAAAAAAAAATAAAAATGAAAGTAAATTTACCTTAAAAAAATTATTTTCTTAAATTTTACGAAACTTTTTTATGAAATGATGAATATCTATGAAACATTTGTGTTAAATTTTTATAAACTCTTTGTCGTATTTATGAAAACTTCGTCAATGACAAACGACAAACGATTTAAGAAACATTTTCATAAATATGATGACATTCTTTAAGTTCATAAATAAAGTTCAAAATTTTTCCCTATCTAGATTAAATAATTTTTAGATTTAAAAAAAATTATATTATTAGAAATTTTTTTCGCTAATTTTAGCAAATCGGTTTTTAACAGTAAAATTAAATTAGTTAAATACGCAACCAAAATTATTAAAAAAAATTGAGTAATTTGTAAAATAAGAATCGCAAATAAATTTACTAAAATATAAATTTGTACACACAGTGAGTGTATCCGACAGAGTATCCGAATAACTTTATTCGGTTACAGCTTTCGAGATTTGCAGTTATGTCTATCGTACGAGTACTATTTATTAAAGCATATTCAGTACTCTCAACCGAAATTTTTATATTATTACTTTCGAGTTAAATAAAATACTGTTTCCAATATTATTCTGTTTTATTAAATTTTTTATATTTATTATTCTTCAATTAAATAACCGAGCCCAAAGGGCCATATATGGCTAAGAAATAACTACAACAACTAAAAATTAACAATTAGTACAACAATTAACAATTAGAACTTCTGCTTTAAAAATATGTAGTTGTTTGGGTTGTAAACAGTTGCATTATTTTTAATGTAAATGTCAGTCATTTGTAGAACAAATTAAATTTTTTACTAACCTTGAAGTTTATTAAAAAAAAAACAAACCACATCAAATGACTGTTTTATGATTTCACATTCATTTTTTATATTAATTTTTGGTTAATTAAATGGAATGGAGCAAAATTGATTATTAATAGGTTTTTTGTTAAAGTTCTGCCTATTATGGAGGCTCTAGCTTTTCTAAAACTTCGGGTTCTGATGAGATCTTTAGCCAGATCGAAATACTAGAATCAACCTAGCTAATATGTTTGATTTGCTTTATTTTTGTAAATATACGGAGGTTGAAAGCTCGTTATAAATTGAAAATAACATAAAAATAATCTCGATGTATGTATATACAAACAAAAAACTAATATAACTGTAATAAAAAAAATGTTTGTTTATTTTTTTCTGACATGTGGTTCATTTTTACTACAATCGTTAGTCATTTATTGAATATTAAAAAACAAATGACAATGTTAGTTGAATTTACTGACAATTCACTTAACCAGAATGCTTATTAACAATAAAAAACCAGTTGGCCAGAATTTTACCCGTTGGAAGCTTTTTAGTTTTCGTTTATTTTTATGCCCATCTTTATTTAGTCCTGTGGCATGCCTCTATGTGGTTTAAAGCAGGACAAATGACCCCCTCCTGCGACAAGCCCATGTTAAAGTTGCCAGTTGTTTACATAGGGTAGGGTTTAGCAGAGGACCGGTCTTTGGCACGAAGGGACCGATACTGCGGCACACGCAGGAGCGGTCCCATTCCCCATAGGGTTCTTTATGAGAAATTTAATTTGTTTTTAACCACATTTTCTTTGGTCTTTACCTATATAGTATTCTAAGTGTATATAATGAATAAGATTAAAAAATACCAAAAAAGATAAAAAAATATAAATTACCGTTATAAATTCAGTGTTTAATTTTTAAATATTCCAATCTTTAAAAACTGCAAGTTTTCTCATATTTTCTTCTCAACTAGTCTTCCTTCTGATATTCCATAAGTGCAATTTTCATGGAATCCTTCAAATATGTTTGAGCTCTGAGTTCAGATTCCTCTTGCAGCGATATTTAGATACCAAATAAAGACAAATATTTTTAAAACATATTTATTTTCATAATAGTACTAACCTGAACAATAATTTTCTTTCAAGCTCAATTTGTTTTGTCTTTTAGTTTAAGATTGTTGTATTAATTTTTGTTTTTTTTTTATAAAACAAAAATCAATATTTTTTATAAAATTTTTTAATATTTATATTTAATATTGAAAATCTATTGGTACTACACATTGTTAGTTTCCAGTACTATATTTTATATTTTGATACGGTTGGTTCCACCGATCCATATCAAAATTATTATTTTAATTGGCTGGTTTTACCAATTATTGAAGAATTGCAGAATAAATTTGGTTGTATTTATTACAAAATCAGTGGTTGTAAGAATACTTAAACTGTGTTAATTAAGAAAATTTAGTAAGTGGTATAAAAGTTCTTGCCCACCAAAGTATTTTTTATATTTTCAACCGATTTCCAACTAATTTATTTTCTGTGTGTACTAAATATTAGTATAATAAAAGTAAAGTGAGATTGAAAATGGTTTTACTAATTTTTATACTTTTTTTTTGTTGAGTGTTCCTACTTAAACCTGTTTAGTGATATATAATCAATTGAACACATTTGGGACCATTTCTTTCGTATATTTGTCACTGTCAATACATCCTTGTTTTCCAACTGCAAGACTTTAATAAATTTTATATTAGATTTTAATTTATAAGCATAACCTAGTTAAAGCAAAACAAAAGTTCAATTTTAAATAGGTTTGTTAAGTACAAGTGTAAAATTTGTACTTTTCTTCAAGCTAAATTTCTAAATCATTGACGCATAGTGTACTATGTATTTCCTTAAAGATAAAGTTCATTTTTAATTTCCCTTTCCCAAAGTACCACAATTTGCTCTAAATTTGAGCCAAAACAAAAAAAAAAACTAAAATTAAAACTTTCATTTTTAATTTGTCATCAATTTGTTTTAACTTTTTTTTTTTATTAACAGAAACTTTAACGTAATTGTATTTATTATTAAAAACTTTTCTGAAAACACACACACACACAGCGCCCCCATCTCTATCTATATACACTCATAAAATGAACTTTGTCAATTACAAAACATCCTTCCTTAATGCAATTTATCGTCTTTTGACCCAATTGTCCACTGACAATTTCACACTCAATCGGTTTAGAATGGTAGATAGAGAAGTAAAAAATATGAGAGAAACATGTTTACTTTATTTTTATCAATAGTTTTAGTGAATGAATACACTGAGAGAAATATGTGATGATGGTACTTTATTAATTTTGTTATATTAATTTTCATATTTTCAGCTCATCAATGCTGCTTTTATTTCTGATTTAATAAAATGTTAGAGGTTTTGTTACAAAAATATGGACATAAGGATATAAAGATCATTGTTATATCTTCTTTTCCGAACAACAGTTTTTGTATAAACTTTACCAAACATAGATTCCTGGCGAATTCTTTCTACAAAACTTGGTAGAAAGATAGGCCAGTACTCCAGTAATCTGATTTGGTAATTCTGATTGCTTAATCTGGCCAAGCGTTAATAAAAAAATTAAAAATTTTGTTAATTATTTTTTCGTCCCATTTCTTCGAATTATTTAAAAATGTTGGTATTTTTGGCAAATTTTTTAAAAACTGTTATTTGGCAAATCTGATTGCTCAAATTTTCATTTGTCTTTGCCATTTCATATAAAACAGTTTATTCCCTTATTTTATATCTGTCAAATTCCCTAGTGTTTCAAAAATCATATAATTTCAGACTTAAAATCGCGGTTTATGCAATAATTAAAAATATAAATTGTTTTTTGAGATTGCATTAGAATTTAATCATTTAAAAACAAAATGTATTTTGTAAAAGTTATTTCCAAGCGTCAATTACATTTCACAATCATTCACTAGTGAAGTATTTAAATATCATTAATAATTTCAGACCTACACTCACACTTGTGAGCTTAAAAGCTTCCTTGGAAAATATGCAAAACTTTGAATACCAAACATGGGGATTAATAACAACATGTGGGTATTAGAGGGCAATTACTCAATTACACCCAATTACATGTAGTTGAACGTAAAAAAGTAATTGGCCTGTAATTAAATACACAAATTTTTCTATTATATCCAATGTCTGGCGTTGACAAAATTGAAAGTTTTACAAGGAAGCGTTTCAGACCACAGGTGTGGCCGTAGGTCTGAAATTATTAATGATATTGAAAAATTTCACAAGTGAATGATTGTGAAATGTAACTGGCGTCGCCCAAGTCTGTCCACCAATTTATATGTAGATTGGGCTAATAGTACAGAAGTTCAATACATATTACCACTTTGTCTAAACACACCACTGGAAACTTATAAGCTTCAAAATTTTCATACAAAAATCGATAAGATGATAAAAAATTTATCTAGAAAATATCGGTTAAACATCCAGTTATATATATTTCCATGGTAGATTTTATTTACTTTCTAACTTTTAAAGAAATCTTAATTTTTATTCCTGAAAAATAAATCCAAAATATTTATGTTTTTATTTGTTGATTAATCTTATTTTTTGAGTGTTTTAAAATAAAAAGTTTTGAGTTTTAATTTTTGCCCCCCTCTGATCACAAAAGGAATAAACTTTATACTTGACAAAGTATTATATTTTATCTGCGGTTTTGCAGCCACAAGCACAAATATAACTATGAACTGAATAGAATTGTTAAATGTAAGAGTTGTATAAAAAGTGTTAAAATGTACTATTAACAGTACAAACTACCAATATGATTACACCAATGGCCTAATAAACGGACTAATAACACAGGAGAACAAAATCATAACTTTTAAAAACTTATAAGGTTATGACCACAAATTCGATATATTTCAGGCAAGCTGATTTCAATGGCGTACTATATTTTTTGATCTATGGTACACTTTTCCCACAAAATGATTTTAAAGACTGGCGCACGTAAATGTTACTTTTACATATATCGTTTTTAAAATGCAATCATTCTGACTCCTTTTTGTTGAAATGTAAAGACAACGCTTGTATTATTATTTGAGGTACATATTTGATTGCCAAAACTTAAGATTAAACTCGATATTTAGGGTTGTTTCTTAGTTTTCCAAATGTTTACGGCTTAAGCGAACTTTACCGCTAAACTAGCAATTGACTTTATCAAATTGTCATGTAGTAGTAAGAGCTTATTAAGAAGAGGTGTTATTATATTAATATTGAACCTCATATGAAAAACGTGCAATTTTTCAAAAAATGTATATGGCATCATATCTTTCCGATATGAACACATACTTATTTAAAAATATTTTCTAACAAAAACCTTACTTTTGTGACAAATATGTACCAAAACAAAAGATATTGCTAGGAAAACTTTTGCAAACATACTTCTGAAATGTATTAACATATCATACTAAAAGCTGGACCGTGAGTTCATCCTGCAAAGCTTTGATGTCATGTTAAATTTTAGACACATCATGAATTTTATATAAATAACACTTACACTTTTATAAAATAACTTTCTTTTTACTAACATTTAGCGATAGAATTCGCAAAAACCGAAAGAAATAGTAAAAAAAAACGCTCAACAGCGAATTTAATTTTAAGCTTTTGGGAATCAAATATGTACCATAAATAATAACCCTTCGACGACGAATATTTGATTTATGTCCCGTTTTTAGTTTTTGTTGTATTAGCAACACTTTCCAACCGATTTTTTCGAGTGTAATGTGTAACAACAAATGATAGATGTAGCTTTAAGGTCATATCAACCACTTGGACCTATATGTCCTCAGCGCCGAAAAGCGTGATCCCAAATTTAAAAAAATATGAATATTGTTTCCATATTTTTTGGTACTTATTTTCTCGTTGATTCATTCCATTTCCAACTTGACACTGATAAAATATGGGACATATATCGTGGTCGTGGAAGCTAAAAAGGGTAGATGTTTGTCCGTTTTTTTGTTTGTATAGAAATTAAAGGAATTTTTGTTTGATTTGATTCATTTGATATTAATACACTTAGGTTAGGTTAGGAAGGGTTATGTGCCCAGAGGCACATATCCACTCGGAGACCAATACGGCCCATTGTGAATCCCTTCAGTGAGAAAAAAAAAAAAAGTAAGAAAGAATAGAAATCGACAGCAAGATAGATTGAATGATAGATATAAAGAAAAATAGAAAGGATATATATTACCCCCGTCCCTTACCAACAAGTCAAGATTCGAACCCACCCTCGCAAGTTCGTCCGCCAACTCATTGCCATCCACCTTGCAGTGTCCGGGTACCCAACACAGCCTCACAGACTTATATCTCCTGATTCCAAGTCTGGCCTCCAATTTCTTCTCTCAGTTCACAATTTTAATATATCGTATAAAAGGGATATTTTAGGACTACAGTCGAAACTCTATTTTTGTCGAGTTTTGTCTGTAATTAATTTGTCATATGACGTAAAAAAGATAATATAAATAAGCTCGATACGACTTTCGCTATTACACTCATAAGTCTGTAAAAGTACACCATTCAAGGTACACCATCCCATTTTCTTTGCATCTATTTAACTGATGAACATAGATATATGGTAAACATTTGCGCAAGGCGAAATTAAATACTATGTAGAAGATCACTATTTCAAAATATGCTAAACTTAAGCAAAAAGTGGCACACTCGTTTCAAGGTAAACCACTTTCCCCTACATCGAACTAATAAAGTTTATTCAAAAAAATGATGCGAAAGCTAGTAAAATTGTTTCAAGTTTTTACTTGTTTCTACTAAAATATTGTGTAATAAATAACTTTATTAGTTTAAATGCTCCATATAGACGCAATCAAACAATAAAAACATAACAAATATTAACAGTATCTATCAGAATCACTGATGCCGGTTAAATACCAGAAACTGCTGTCTGATGCAATTGAAAATTTACAAAATAGTTATGATTTTTATAAATATGATTATTCTTCTCAAATTACAACGCCTCTCGCAACACTTTTTATAATTTTATATTTAAATAATACCGTTAAACGAGCTACATATGTATTACAATATACACATACAGGCATGCCAATTTATGCACGTACTTTGTACAAACAATTTAAAATTTTTGTGAACGCAACAAAAGCCGCTTGAGTTCGTTCATAAATTTGCTATTACGATTTTCCATTGCTAGTGAATTTTGAGCGGATACAAGCTAAAACTGCACATCCGATAATGCAAAATGAAATGACAAAGGCTAGATGGATTGTAGTGGAGTCTCATGCATCCAAACTATGAATGAAATTCATTCATTGAAATAAACCAAAAAAATATATTTTCTTTTTTGTTCAACAATATGTGTGGTTTGTGAAAGATGTATTACCCACCACTGTCTCTTACCAAAAAAAAAATAAAAATAAATTTTGCATGCCAACTGAATACGTTACAATAGTTGACGTTGATGCCTTCTCATAAAAGATCTATAGAAATTTAGTCAAGAAGAAAATTTGCTCCCTTTTCGCATTTCATATTCAAAAGTGTTGGACGATAACTGTGAAAGGAAGACAAAACTGAAAATGCAATTGGGTGACAATAAGGCTGTTATGGTTGCTTTGAACTATTTATTTTTTCTTTATGACTTGCCCAATATTTATAAAGATTTTGCCAAGACTTCAGCTCGTTTGGCTACTTACAATACATAGACAGCATGCTTGCACTTGCTTTTAATATTAAGGATAAGAGGAGTGTCTGTCTGTCCTTTTCCTATGTTCTGTAGTTATGAAATTCAATGATTTATCAAATCCTTTTATTATTGTGGTTTTGGCACAATCGTACGTATTTCAGTATTTTATTATAAGCATCTGATTGCAAAACCGCATCATGGCATCAGTACAATTACAATGCTTTGCACATACAAGTACTATTAGTGCAAGTGCAAGTAAAATTTATGTATATGGGTCAGTGGATACTTTTAAAATTGATGTAAAATGACAAATTTTAGGCAAATACACTAACAGACAAAAGTGAAAAATTATGAAAAATTTTGCAATTATTTCGAACTATGACTTTAGACATTGCATAAATTAGACATTGCATTGCATTTAGATATGCATAAAAAAAAAACAAAAAAAAAATGTCAGAATACAATGTCACCTTCGTCGAGTTGTTTTTCTTCAAATTTTAATAATAATCTCTTTAAATGTCATCTTTGTGATGCTAACCCTATTGTTGTTGCTATAGATAATGGTGCTACTGAACGAATTGATTGCAATGTAAATGCTGAATAATGAAGTGAGAATACGAAGAGCAAGACAATATTGTAAATTTTGCTAGCTGTAGCAGCAATGTAATACTAAACTTTATAAACGTAATCACGTGTGATTCACGCGGAAAAAATTTAATTTTAAAAACCAAGGTAAATTGTGAATGTTTAATTCAAAACTGCTCTGAAAATGGAATTTTGTCATTTATTTTGTAAAAATTGAAAAATAAAAGAAAATATTTATTTTAAGAGCAAACCTTTTTTGTCGGAAAATTCTACTCACACATACTCACTCACTCACTCAAAAACTTGGCTCACTCACAAAGAATTTTTTCCTACTCACACTCACTCACGTTCACGTGAGAAAAGTTAGTTTTCACTCACGCGTGATACATATGAATTTGGCTCACGTGATCATCCCCGATTCTCACAAATCTGACAATTCTGTTAATTATGCTACTATTGCTAATTCTAATGCAGAAATTGAGAAACGTTAAATCTGGGCAAACGTTAAATCAAAAAGGATATGTAAAAAAAGTTGTTTTTGGGGAAAATAATAACAAAGATTTAGATGTTATTCCAAATAAAAAATGGCTTCATTTATCTGCGTTTAAGCCCAGTGTCATCGAGGAAAATATTATAAACTATATATTATATATTATAAACAAATCAGCAAAAATCAAATAATATGCTATAAATTCCGTAGTTAAAAAAGACGCTAAAGAAAATTTCTTTTAAAATTGTGTTCATGCTGAGATGTACAATTTTCGAGTCCTGTTTGTGGCTAACTAATGTTAAAATACGCCCGTTCCATATTTTTAACAATCAAGAACATTAATACTAAAATTTATATGTACTATTAAAATAATATACAGTTGTTGTCAAAAACAAACAAAATTTCACTTGAAGAAAGGACGACTAACATTTCATTAAATTCAACTAACATTTGGCCTTTATTTTCACTGTTCAAAAAATTACTAACAAGTGTAGTAAAAATAGACCACATATGTTAGCAAAAAATAAACAAACATTAATTTTTTTTTTTTTAAATAACAAAAAACGACTATAAAAAATGAATGTAAAATCATAAAACAGTCATTTGATGTGGTTTGTTTTTTTAACCAGGTTAGTAAAAACTTAAATTTGTTCTACAAATGACTGACAATTACATTAAAAATAATAAATAACACTGTATTTCAATCCAAACAACTACATATTTTTAAAGCAGAAGTTCCCTGAGTGTATAAATCATTCATACAAATCATTCATATACATATATTCATATAAATTAGCAGAATTCGATCTAAAACCTAAACTACAAATAGTTTCAAGCTCTTAATTTCAACGGCTTGGGCTGGTTTCTAATATGAATCTGATATACTATTTTCGATTTTGAAGATGGCGGGTCTTATATATATATAGATGAATTTACTTTAGGTAGTCAGGGTCTCTTTACAATTTTTATAAGACCCGTTATCTTCAATTTCTAAAGTTGGATATTAGCGACCATTAAAACATTCTGAAAACTATACGTTACAATTGTTTTCTTTTGTTTATTTTTAATTTTTACAAAATATCCAATTAAATTGAAAATATGCAAAGTATGCAAAAAAAAATTACAAATTATGTCATAAAATTTGCATTTGAAACAAAATATGCAAAAATACACATAGAGAAAAAATTAAGCTATATGTCAACTGAAATTCGGTTACTAAGGTTCAAATTCGGTTATTGCGAATTTCAGTCGGCTGGCACAAGTTAACATTCGTTTTCACAACAATGTTCGATTAATTCAACTGAATTTTAGTTGCAACACCCGAAATTT
Source organism: Delia radicum (assembly GCA_021234595.1). Lineage (NCBI taxonomy): Eukaryota > Metazoa > Arthropoda > Insecta > Diptera > Anthomyiidae > Delia > Delia radicum. The sequence goes on from CM037852.1 coordinate 188,640,724, forward strand.
TCAGAAATTTAATGTAAATATCGTCATAATAACAGAATTTTGCTGTGTGTATGCACTTCATTTTTCTGTGTGTATGCAACAACAAATCGATGCCATTTTTATGCAAATTCTTTGATCCGGAAAAGTATTTCGTCAAAATAGAATTTGGGCTTCTGGATATAAATATACATTTGCATGAAATGCCTTGCAATACACTCAAAAAAAAGTCAGTAAAACCAACAACATCTTTGCAGAAAATAGCTAATATCAGCAAAACATTTGCTAAATTTAGCAAAATGTTTACTGAATTTACAAGTATATTTACTGATATTAGCAATTTTTCTTTAATGATCCTCCCAGCAAAAAAGTTTTCGACTGTACTGATTTTTTTTGAGTGTACCAATCACTTCTCAAAAAAATTATCTGCCATATTGGAATCTCCATTTCAAATTATTAATAATCAATCTGAGATATGTATTCAGGCTACCCATAAAACTTTCAATTTAAAAATTTAATTTCAATTTCAAACTTAAAAAACAAAACAAGAGTTCCGACCATTGATCCTAAATATTTCAGACACATTGATCTTAATGGCGTCTCCAGTTTCTTCACTTAGTGCCAGATTTTTCACGAATTTTCATTAAAGTTTTGCACGTTTCAACGCTGTTTTTTATATATAAAATTTTAAAAATCAAATATTTTATCTTATTTTTTATGCTAAATTCGTAAAAGACCCTCATTAACATTCGGGTATTAAACTTGTTAAAAAATGTGCAGCATTGACGAGTAAATGCAGGTTTTTCTAATTTCTTACTATATTGTACTATTTTTGCACAATTTATCATCCCATTTCGCAATCGCTCAAAGCATTTTCGTGCATAAGCAAGAAGACAAACCTGAGTAAATTTTTCGAGTAAAAAATAAAAAAAGGAATGTGCGGTTCATGGGAAAACGCGAAATGTACCTTAGGTTATTATGACATCATAGCGAAAAAGGACGACCTTATACCATATTTCAGCCAACAAGTTTATATTTGCGAAAGATATTTAAACAGTCACTTTCATTACAGTGAATGTCTACAAAATATTTTGAAAACATTTTAATGTAATAAAGTGTTTGTTAAAATAACTTTCGAAAATATAAACTTTTTGGACTGAATTTTGGTGCGGATAATTTTTCAAGCATTTTACATATTATATTAAAAAATGGAATCATAGGTCCTTCTTTTCGCTATGCTATCACATAAATTTGAGACACGTATCACATTTTTCCATGGACCCCATTTTCTTTTTTTCATTTTTACATGAAATAATTGTTAAGATTTCCCTTTTTGCTTAAAAAATGGTTTGATCGATTGCGAAATGGGATGATAAATTGTGCAAAAATGGTAAAACGCAGATTTACTTGTTCATGCTGCACACTAACGAAATTTGATACCCAAATGTCAATGACGGTATTTTAGGTACACTCAGGGAAAAAGCTTCATAAATATGAAGAAAAACTTCATTGATTTTCATTTCAATGTAACACTTCATAAATATGATGAAAATTTTGCATAAGAGGGCAATTGATGACAGACTTCTTCACTTTTTTGAAATGTTTCATAAACATGATAAATAATTTTCATAACTTTTTATGAAATGATTCATAAATGATATTTAATATTTCATAAATAGGATAAATTAGTTTCATAAATTTGTGTGAAAGTTTTATAAATTTTTATGAAATGTTTCATAAATATTATGACACGTTTTATTAAACCAAATAATATGTAAATATATGGGAAAACAGTGGACATTAGAGTGAGGTAAATTTCTAAAAATAGAACTGTTGTGTTGTTGGAGTTGTACTTCTGAAATTATGTATGCAAGAACAAAAACACCGTGTATTGAATAAAACTAGTTTTAATCACAACAAAACTCGACCTGACGATAGCTCAGTATGCTAAAGCGCTCTGTCTAACGTGTAGTGCGAGTGCATGTGGCATTAGAAATCAGTTTATCTATACCACGGTCAGTGATTGCACAGAAAATTTCATATAGACGCAATCGAACAAATAAAAACATAACAAATATTACATTATTCAAAAAAAAAACAGGGTCACTGACGAATGTTCAATACCAGAAACTGAGCAGTCTGATCCAGAAAAATTGAAAATTTACAATGTAGTTATGATTTTTAGAAAATACACTCATTCTTCTCTACCACGCCTTTCACAATCAAATAATATTTAATTGGTGTTTCAGAATTTAAAATAATTTCTATTAGTTTTGAGTTTCAAAAAGTCTAAAGGGTGAAACATAATTGGATTAAGTGACTTAAGTCAGGTGTGGTACTAAATGAAATTTTTTTTTTTATTATTTAAATAATCGTATATAAAAATATTCGTTTCATACCAACATCTGACTTAAGTCACTTAAGCCAATTATGTTTCAGATTTTAATTGCAAATGATATTTTCTATACTTTAAATAAGAATTTCAATAAAATGCTAACATTTTTTAACAAAGTTTATGAAACCTTGTTTTAAAATGATGACGGTCTATGACACATTTGTCCGTAAATGTTTATGAAACTTATAATATTTATGAAAGCTTCATAAATATGATGAATAATTGGAGACGAACGATTTATAAAACAACATCAATATGATGAATTTTTTTTTCTTTGAGTTTATTTAGCATAAAAAACTAAGATAAAATATTTGATTTTTAAAATTTTATATATAAAAAAACAGCTTTAATGCAAATTTTAGGCAAAATCTGGACCATAAGTGAAAAAACTGGTTACGCCATTTAGATCAGCGAAGCTGAAATATTTATGATCAATGATCGGTACGCTTGTATTTGATTTTATGGACAATTTTATAGCGCTGTATAATATACAATTTTGAATTGTAAAAACTAATGATAGATTTGTATTTAGTGATCGCCGGGCAATTCAAATTTAAATTATTTTGAGAATCGATATTTAAATGTGACTTATGTGCTCTTTTCAAAACAATTTATTTGATGGACAGAAAATTATTTCACTTTAATATCATTCTAATGTAAAAAATATCATAAACACCACCGTGCTGTGGTAAAGTCTTTCCCCCTTTTTATTTTTGTTATACCCAAAACATCATATATAACAAGATATTTTAATGATGATAAGAAAAACTTGATGAAAAGCTTAAGGTTTTAAATTAATTTTTGTTTTGAGTGGATTTTTAAAAATTATTAAAATTCTAGCTTTCATCATGTTAAAAAACCAAAAAATTTGCATAAAACTTGTTAAATTTGTAATATTTTTCTTACAAGTAAAAGTTAAGATTCAAAGTATTTTTTTTTTTTCAGACTTTTGTTTAAAATTTGTTTCAACTTATGCCAGATGAATTGAAACTTTTTGCATTAACGCCAGCTAAAAAGAGGGAACAATTTTGACATTTTTATAGAGAAGGGGAATGTTTAACCCGCAATCAAAAAGGCATCATCATCATGGTCTTGTACAAAATTATTAAAATCAAAGTAAAGAACCATACAATTTTTTAAAGAAATGCAAATGTTTTTCTTTTAACGTTTTTTTTTTTTTTTGTTTTTAACAAAAAGAAAAAATTATAAAAAACCTAAAAAAGGACCATTCAAGCTAAAAACCCCTTAAAACCTTTAAAAACTCCAAATTCATAAATAAGAAAAAAAAAATGTTTAAGAAAACTGCCATTAGACCAAGACGAAAATAAAAAACATTTGTTAAACTTTGTTATTTCAACGTAATAAAAAAGTAAAACAACAAAACAATTTTTGTTAACTAAATAAAAATAAAGCAAAAAAAAAACAAAATTTTTGTAAAAAATGTCTGAGAGGTCTGTTTTTGTTTCGTTTGTGCAAAAAAGTGCGTTTTTGACTTTATACTTTGTTGTTAGGGGCATAAAAATGGCCAAGAACAAAAACTTTTACTTGAAGAGTTTTTCTTTACTGTTTTTCTTTATGTTCAAATACACACTTTATCCTTGTAAGAACATTCGAACGAGCTACTTCTACTACTATTATAACCTCCTCTTCTCGCACGAAAAAAAAACAAATTGTTCGTACATTTGCGTTTATATTTCAGTCAGTCAGACGCAAAAACTGTCAGAAAAAAAGCGACTGAAATTAAATTCCATTCAGCACTTTTAAATGAAAATTAATTGAAGTTTTGTTTGTGCTACAAGTGTAATATAAGTTGCAGTTAGCATTTTACAGTTTAAAACCCGTTCACACTGTAATCAAAAAAAAATGCGTGGTGGCTAAAACCTTTTCACAAGTAAGGTGAAAATAATTGAAGCTTATTTTATTTTCTAAAGTATTAATGTCCACCAGTGTAATGCTATAAACACATAGACCACAGCAGACTGCAGAGCTACACGACTGCAAATGCCGTTGACTGCAATCGTCGCCGTGTGGTCAGCTACTTATTATTTTGGAAACGACAGCAGCATAGTAAACAGCTGATCACGATTCAATTTAAAAATATCAACAGCTGTTTTTTATACAAATCAGGGATGTTAAAGTTGGTACAATTGTACTTTTTTTGGTACATTTTGACCTTCTAAAGTACCGTGGTACTACCGCGACTCATTTGGTACAATTTAAAAATTTTTAATTTTTCCCCTTTTTGAATTTTTAGTATAGCAAACAAATTGTTATTGTGTCCTTTTTCATTGCATTTATTCGTTTTATGTAATGAGCTCTTAAAATATATGCGACTATATCCGCCAGATTTTACGATTTATCATCATTTTAAGGATTTTGAAGAATAAAGTTGGCAATTTTTTTTTTTTAATATCGATTAAAAATTTACGATTTTTTACAAAATTTATCTGGTAGCTCTTACATATATTGACACTTGTTGCAGCCAACTTCACTTTTATTTTGAATTTATTAAAATTCTGAAGAAGTGAAAATTGATATATAGATATGGCATCACTTATAACATATGGGAAAACAGTGGACATTAGAGTGAGGTGAGTTTCTAAAAAATAGAACTGTTGTGTTGTTGGAGTTGTACTTCTGAGATTATGTATGCAAGAACAAAAACACCGTGTATTGAATAAAAACTAGTTTTAATCACAACAAAACTCGACCTAACTATAGCTCAGAGGGCTAAAGCGATCTGTCTAACGTGTAGTGCGAGTGCATGTGGCATTAGAAATCAGTTTATCTATACCACGGTCAGTGATTGCACAGAAAAATTTCATATAGACGCAATCGAACAAATAAAAACATAACAAATATTACATTATTCAAAGATTCAAAAAAAAAGGGTCACTGACGAACGTTCAATACCAGAAACTGCGCAGTCTGATTCAGAAAAAATTTAATATTTGCAATGTAGTTATGATTTTTAGAAAATACACTCATTCTTCTCTACCACGCCTTTCACAATTAAATTAAATAAAATTGCATATTAATTATAGTATTAACTGCAATTGTCTGAAAAAGACGTTAAATTCAAACTCAAACGAAAATTAAATTATTGTTAAAGAAATGAAGAAGAAAATTCCAAACAATCTTATATATGTTTAATTTAGATCGAGCTCTCAACCTCCGTATATTTACAAAAATAAAGCAAACCAAACATATTAGCTAGGTTAATACTAGTATTTCGATCTGGTTAAAGATCTCATCAGAACCCAATGTTTTAGAAAAGTTATAGCCTCCATAACAGGCAGAACTTTAACAAAAACCCGATTAATCATTAATTTTGCTCCATTCTTGTCTTCTAGTAAAAATATTACTTGAGCCAGAGTAAAAACTAAAATTTTTTTAACTGATGTCGTTAAAAAATTAAAACGTTTGTAGTTTTTGGTCGGTAGTAGCTAATTTTCAAAATGAACTGAATGTCAATATGTTTCCAGACATTTCTAGTCGTTGCTGGAATTTTATCCATTCCACACTGGTCTGCAAATGTGGAAAGAGTTTTTTTCTTTTCAAATATAATAAAACTAAGGAAAGAAACAGACTACATTAGCCAACATTATCAAGTCTCATACAGACTAAGGATTGGTTAAGAGCGACAAATTTATGCTGCTATGATGTAGAAATTCCAAATAGTTTATTAACTAAACAAATAATTCCATGATTTGGTCTCATATATAAGACTTTTTATGCCTTATTTTATTCATACATATAATGTATGTTATTGGAAGGTTTTGTTTTTTTTTTTTCTGTACAAGAGAATTTTTATGTATTTTTTGTTGTTTTAATAAATTTAAAAAAAATGGTACCGTCAACGTCCAAAAAGTACAATTTTTTTTGGATGTTGGTACAAAATTGAAAACTCCATTTAACATCCCTGATACAAATGCATTTTTGTTTCAGTAGTGCCAATTGCATCTTTTTTTTTTCTTTATTAAAATAGAACAACATGCTTGGTTGTAGACACGTATATAAAGTTCACTTAAAAATACAATTACTTATTTATAATACATTATTATAACGTGAAAATAAATTTATATAACCCCTCTTGAATATTAATGCAATTTATACCATTTGATGTTGCGACGTTTTTTGTGTTTAACAAAATAAAATATTTTTAAGCACTAATTTGTTACATATTTTTGTTTTATTGTCAACACTATTTTTGTTTTGCAGCCAACAAAAATAGAAATTAACCTAAGTTGACTACAGCGGCAAAAGTAGTCGGGTAGCCGTGTAGTTGTGTTGGTGCCAAAATAATCGTTTTCATATAAACGTGTGTATTTTATTTTTGACAGGCTGTAGTCGTGTAGCTGCAGTCGTCTATGTGTTTATAGCATAAAGCATAAACTTGGATAAATCACCAAATAAAACATGTGTAGTTTAATAAAAATCCAGTTTGGAATATTACCCAAGAGTTTTTCGACTTTATATTGCTATCAGTTCAAGAAAATCACACCATTTTTGTCTGCGTATGCAATTCTAAAACAAATATATATGGCTTTCACATCGCTCATTTACTGAAAGACTGGCAAAACTCAAAAAACACGATTTTGCAGAAAACGAGTTTAAAGTTTTCAATCCTTATCTGCCTTCCTCGACCTTTTCTCTATTTATTTGGTCACATTTTTTATAAATAGGTTTCTTACTTAATTTTTCTCTTAGTAAAAGTTGTGTGGAAATTCGCTAACAATCCAGAGACCAGAGAGTAGCACAGTTTCTCTATAAAACATAGACCCTTTGCACAAACTTTCCAGCAAAAATAAAATATATTCTCCTCTAACTCGAAATTTTTACACAATGACATACAGTGGTGTTCAAAACATTTGCTACTGAAATCATGGTTTAGGTAATTATATTTTTTTTTGATCAAAAAGATTTGTGGTATAAGTTTTGGTTTTTTTTTTTATTAAATTCAGTTATAGCATATTATTTTACAAATACAAAAAATTATTCATAATTTCTCAAAAATAAAAAAAAGGAATTTTAACAAAATAATTCGATAATGCCGTGTTCAAAACATTTGCAGCTCTTAAAGTAATTAACAGGAAATACAAACAATTTTCTTAACGCTCAGTATTTTGTAGCGTAGCCATTATTTTTTATAACTTCTGAACACTCTTAGGCATTGAGGCAATGAGCTTTTTAATATAATCGTCAGAAATTTCATTCCACTGCTTCTCCAACTCGACGAAAAGTTTATCACCATTTCGGAATACTTTATTGCCGATATTCCGTTTTACAATCATCCACATGTTCTCAATCGGGTTGCTATCGGGAGATTGAGCCGGCCACGACATATATATTTAATTTTCATGCAGCCAAACTTTTACAACCCCCGCCGTGTGTTTTGGGTCGTTGTCGTGCTGGAAGGTCCATGAGAGTGGCATTTCCCATTCAGCATACGGAAGCATAACTAAACTCAAAAGATCTCTATAGAATGTGGCCGTCATTGTGCCAGTAATGCGGTGAATTGGGCCAATCCGATTTCCTGAAAAACACCCCTACACCATAATGTTTCCACCTCCGTGCTTCAATGTGGCGGTTGTTGTAGCTGGGATTAAACTTTTCGCCTCGTGGTCTTCGAACATTGGTTCTTCCATCTGATCCCCGGAGGTTGAATTTAGACTCATCTGACCACAATACATTTTTCCATTGTTGTTGAGTGCAGTTCAAATGGGTGCGTGCAAAGTCAAGCCGAGCTTTTCAGTTTTTTTTCCGACACAAACTGTTTTTTTGTACATCTATGACATCTAAGACCATATTCTCGGGCTCTCCTTTTAATGGTGGGAAGACTGGCATCTATTAAAAGTTCAGTTTTAGCTTCTCTGGGAACTGCTTTGGGATATTTCATAAAAATTCTTGATTTTTTCGATCTTTTCTTACACTTGTAATACGGGGTCTTCCACCTTTATGAGTTGTGTGGATGTTACCACTATTAACAATGCGGCAAATCGTTGATTTTGGAACAGAGTACTTTATAGAAATTTCTTTTTGGGAAAGTCCATTTTGAAAATCCTTTAAATCTTTTTGATTTAAAATAAGAATTGTATTTATATCCTGCCATTTTTTACAAAAATTATTCCTACGATGTTTATGCTTCCAACATCTTATTACAACTATTAAAGAACAATAATTATAATAAATTTGTTTAAAAAATGTAACGGCCTGAATCTCATATTAAAAAGGAGTGCGATTACCGTTATATCCTAGCATTTGTTAGTATAATCGTTTCGTTAAGAGTAAGAATAATGAGAGTTGAAAATGTTTTGAACACCTGCATTTTATTATTATTAATTTTTTTGTTGTTTTAATTTAACTGAATTAATTTGTTTTATTTGTTTAACATAAAACAATGTATGAAAAATATGTATAAAATTAATTTTAGTAACTAAGTGTGATTTGAAGAAAATAAATCAATGAAAACAACAAATGCGATCTCAGTTCCAAATGGTTTGTATCTACCTCTTAATCGCGTTTTTTGAGTTATGTCAGTCTTTTAGTAAATAAGCGACATGTTTTTTTTTTTGGCTTTAGGTCCTATATTGATATTCATTCCTTTTTAATTTAATATTGAAGATGTCTTTCAATAATTTATGTAAATAAGGTTGGGTTAAAGACTCTATTTAAGTGGCGCAGTGCTCAAACTGCCTGAAGACACTAAATTCGGTAAATTCTTATTTGTAAAAGCTCCAGTGAAGCCTATTTGAGTTCTTAAATCAATAACAAATCGTTATTTATGATAAGCTTACATTATTAATAACGTTTGCGATTATTTATGTCTTTTGCGTATAAAGTTGATACAACTACTTTATGCATTTCCGCAAAAATGTTATGACAGCGATATTTATTTACTTAAAAATGATTTTCCATATCGCTGATTGGTGAAAAGTTGTATGGTGGTTTACAAGTGAAACCAAAAATTTCCGAGTGAATGATTTTATCAACTAGACAATTTGATTTTTAATATTTACTAACATAAAAATTAATGCAATTAAAAAAAAAAAAAAAAAATATTTAAAATGCACAAAATTAAGATTTTTTGAAAAATTCTCAAATTATTCTTTAAAAAATGTTTAACAATTTGTGAAGAGTAGAGTGTGTTAATAGAAGTAATGTAAATTTTAAATTTGAAAAATATAAAAATATATAATATGAATCATCCCTGCGGGAAATGAAGGGTCGATTGATCCAAAATGGTAATTCTGTGATATATGAAACTGGTGAAACCAAAATTGTGGTGAACCAAAAAGTGTTAATTTGGGTGAAATGTCCAATCACGTGACTATAGTTATGGTGACAAAACAATCACTGGTTGGTACCAGATATATCACGTAACTGGAGAAAAAGTAACATAACATCAAAGTGTACTGAAGCAACTAGGGTCGCTGCAGTTAAAGTTCATACTGGCCATTGATTGAACTGGTTGATAGCCGTTAGCAGTGGATAAAAACATGGGAATTAGTACCTTGACTGCTGCCAAAGTCGACACAACACTGCAGGATTTTTTTATGTACCGACATTGAAGACGTAACACTCTACTGGTTTAAAATAACTGAATACAGAACTGTTTAGACAGTGACCAAGTTTGTCAGACATGGCGATTTCTCGCCAAACGTAGCGATCTTAGAACTCGTTTGGCAAGTTAATTTTCAAATACCGACTGGCGATTTTTTCGAGTGAATGGCGATTTTACACATAAAATATCGCTACGAAAAAACTATCACCAGCATATGATTTTTTGCACAAATTATTCAAAAACTTGAAACACTTTACAAGAATATAAATTAAAATTTCAAAATTTCTGCATATCGGTTTCGAAATATCTTTTTAAGATATTTTACAAGATTTTTGGTAACGATTTTTTATGTGTAAGTGATTGATTATTAAGAATTTCTTTGGGAACAAAATTGAAACTGAGTATATATTTTATTACTCTGGTTTATAAGTAATTCATTAAATTTGTGCTGAATTGTTGCAGCTGCTTCTTTTGATAAAGATATTATTGTGAACTAGAATTATAATGCAACATATAAAATTAAAATGTTCATGAAGTGCTTTTTGGAAGTGTTGGAACATAAAATTAGTAGAAATTGTTTGATAATACCAATGTTAGCAAATAAAGAAAAAACTTGCAAAAAATCTATATTTTGAACATCCGGACTTCTTGACAAGTTTATGTACTTTTTCAAATTTAAATTTGTTACAAAGAATTTAATGTTATAGTTTTTTGTTTGGGTATAGACAAAATAAACTAATTTTTGTTGTGCCTTTTTGAAGTTTTTTTTTGAACAGGTGGTATGACACGCTGTTTTGGATAAGTGCAGTGACTGGTTCCGGACGGGCTCTTTATCAACCCGTACATAATATGACACAGTCTGAATAAAAAGTGGCAGGTTACTTGCTAAATACTTTTCACATGCCCGGCGACATGTACCCCTTAGACCTGTGCAGTGATACGTCGCAAAACTATTCCATTCAAACTACCCATACAACAGAACACATTGCGCTTAATATGTGACTAGTTTTCCTTCAAAAATTGTTCTCCAGTTCTTCGATACTTCCACCTACACCAGTGACGTGATAATTTTTTAACCACATAAATTCTAAAATTGTCATACTATGAGACTACCTACTTCTAACTTGTCCCGTAGCATATTCATTTCAGTCGGTACGGAGATAGGTTATCTTGGTAAAGTTATTCGCCACGTCACACAGTGCTCCACAGGTAGCAATTGTCACCTCCTATGACAATCCCATGTTAAAAGTACCGGTCACTTTCATATAACAGAACCGAAACTTGGACTGGTTCATACACACAAAGTTCTAATCACGTGACCATACCAATGATTGGTCTATTTCCCGCAGGGATATGACAAAATATCTGCGCTAGGAAGCGTAGATTTTTTTTGCTTCATTAAGATATTAGAGTCCATGTCGGTATACCTAACTTGTTAGTTTTTTTTTTCGAATTGGGGGTAAAATTTTAATCTATTGTATTATTTCAGTGTGCACAGTGCACACAACAAATACTATTTTTACGAACTTTCCTTTTTTTTCTTTGTCTTTCTTTCCATGAGTCCTTTTAAAAGAAGTTGATTTTATTTTTCTTAATGCACGTCTTTGTTTTATTGTCAGACGAGTTTTTTTATTCACATTTTTGTAATTTTCTATTTTTTGGGATAACAATTTAACGATTTTTATTACATCCGCTAATGGCACATTTAAACCAACATTTTGGCGGTATATAATGTTCAAAGTTTTTTCTTTTATTATTATTTCTAACCATTTCATATTAGAAGATGGTGAACAAATAATACTAAACAAAATCGCTTATAAAATTATTTAGTCTAGAAATAAAAATAAAAAATCTCTTAAATTTCTTTGTTTTTTTTTTTGTAAAAGTATGCATAAATGAGTTTTATTCTATGGTATTAAATCAGAAGGTGGTAGAAAATTCATTTTTAATCTTCTTGTTAAAACAAATAGAAAAAATGGAGGAATTTTTAATGAGAATAATAACAGGAAACTTAACATTTTAAATTATTTAGGTGCTGATTGATGAATAGCTTGTTGGCTTCTTTATTGATCATTAATTAAATTCTATTTAAGTAAGAACAGTCAGATCCATTCAATGAATAATTTAGCATCTTATTTATGACCTTTTTTTCTATCTTTTGATAATAATATTTTTCATGTATTTTTGATTCATTACTGGCACAAAAAAAAATAGAAAATTAAAAGAGGAATATAATTAAATTTTAATTTGCTTATATATAATTAGAAAAAGGGAATATATTTTTTAAGTGTTAAAATGTGTTCATTCTAAGTAGTTTATATTTTCACAATGCTAATGACATTAATGAATATATTTAAAGAAAATTGTAGATTTAATTAAGATTTTGACCTTTATTTATTAGATATTGTCTCCTTTTTTGTTAAATACGGTTCTTAGAATTATTGGCAAAAGCAACAGAAAAACCTCCTAATCAGGGACACTGCCAATAACGGACATCCCAACAAAATCATTATCATTATCACATATGTAAGTAGAAACAAAGTTGCCAACTTTGGCGAAACACTGACAAAACCAAATAATATGTGAGTAATATGTGTGTGTCCCATAACAAATTTGTTTATATCAACAGAACTGATTCGGTTGCTGCAAAGTCGAAACTTCGTTCGTCACAACTGAATTCAGTTGCTGTTACCGAATTGGGGGTTGTAGCAACCAAATTCGGTTTTGCGAGGTTGCAGCGGCTCTATGCAATAAGTCCCAGGTGCAAAAAGTCCCAGTGCAAAAGCTCCCAATGAAATAAATTCTAAAAAAGGAAATGAGTTCCGTCTCGAAAAAGTGAAATAAATTCTAAAAAAAATTAAATAATTTCCAAAACAAAAATGAAACAAATCCTAGGTTTTGGTTGTTATTTCATCATGAAATAATTTCCAAAGAATAAAAATTAAATAACTCCCAAAATAGTCCATGCAAAGTCCAAAGTCGTATTGCCCAAAAACCAAAATGACAAATGTTCTCATATCTCACAAAATTGTGGATGTTAATATGTTATAACGACCAAATCAATGACAGAAAATCCAGAAGCCGCCTGCCGCGTTCTACGGAGGAAAAAAAACCCCCCAAGAGCGGCCGAAGGCCGCCACCCAGAAGAACTTGTTTTTTCAAATCAGATGTCGAATCCGTTGAAATCTTATATTTTTAAGACATCAAGTAACATTTATTTGACCCGTCATAACTTTTTATGTTCCAAAATACCAACCCACACCAAGATTTATTGTTTTTTTAATGATTATTTTTTTAAAAGTCAATTTTATTAAAAATTTTACGTATATATTAGTGTCTAAACGTTAAATAAACAGAAGGCCAATGCTCTACTCTTTTATTTAAGATAAAAAACAATCAATTAGCTGTTTTAAATGACAAAGCTATGACTGGTCAAATTATATTAATTATTGTCTTAAAATAAAATTTCAACGATTTTCTGCGTGCGACACAAAAAAATAAAATTGAAGCAATTTTTTTCAAGTTTCCTTAAAACTCTTATGTTTGATTTCATGAATCAGCCTTGACATTTAAAAAAAAAAAAAAATTATGATTTTGGGCAATAACTTCTTTTTTTACCGTCATAGCGCCCAAATTTATTTAGGTCAAACAAAAAACGGTCATAGCGCCCAACAAAAAATGTTATTTTCGTCCAAATCAATGTCGTATTGCCCAAAACAAGAACCTTTTTACAACAACAATTTACATATAATTTTTTTGGGCGATATGTCCCACGCTAAGTTCTCTTGCGACTTATTTCATTTCGTAATTACTGCATTATGAAATAACACCGAATAACAAAAATTAAATAACTTCTAAAAAATGAAATAACTGCAAAAGAACTGGGTATTATTTCATTTGAAATTACTCCCAAATTTGTATCAAAAATTTTTGGGACTTATTTCATTTTTTTTTGGGACTTTTTTCACCTGGGAGTTATTGCACAGAGCCGGTTGCAGCAACCGAAACAATTCGGTTGGATGAAATTTTATGAGAGTGTGTAACTAGATTTTCCAAAATAAAGTTAATTTACAATTTTTTGGCCCTGCCGGTATTCGGACCCTGGCCGCCAGATTGGCAGCCGCGAGCACTCACTATCCACTGAGCTCACTAGAAACATAATACTTGTTGTGGTTTTTATTTTTTAATTTTAATTTATAAATCATCATATAATTGCAAATTATTATATCCTATTAAAAAAGGACACATACAACTTGATAGCTTAAAACGTAAAGCAGTGATAACAGCTGGCTAACCGTTGCACAGTGTAAGATATCACCATTTAAGGGAGACAAAATTCTATATCTTAGAAAAATAATAATAATAAAGGTGAACCTATGAAATTTGGTAGAAGACGTTACAGAACAAAGATGCAGCTTTGAACGTAGTTGGACAAATGACATGCCCACCACTCATATAATTAAAAAAAATTACGTATGATACGATTCTTGTTTAAAAACGCTGGATAGGAACTAAAAACCATGAATATGTGGAAAAAATTGGCGTGTTTACCTTCAGAAAAATATTTCGTTTCAAAACTTAACCCTTTACTGCATGGTGTTACATAGGCATATGTAACGCATAATTTGAACCTATGTGGTGTCAGCTTGTGTATGACCCTAATTCAAAAGGTTTTTCTCAATTATTATTATACAATAACTAAATTTTAATATTTATTAGCATTTCCAAGTAACGGTAAATTTGGAAATAAATGAAACTCGAAATTTTTTTCGTGTTGTGAAAAGTAATAGTTGTGTAAAAAGCTGAATAACCATTAAATTTAGAATGTACTCTTAATTTTAATAATATAAAAATTTGTAGTGTCCGACTGAATAGTTCGGCCAAAAAACTATATTTGGTCAGATTTTTTGGTATCTGGATGCAATGAGGATCAATTTTGGTCTTGGAAACATGTTTGTTGCGCCGATTTAATTCGATTTTGTGTATAAAATTAAATGAAAAAGCCGAAGATTAACTATATAGTTAAAAGTTTGGCCGACGAACTAGTTTAGATTTGATCGAACTTTTGGAGGCCGAACAGTAAATTCATTGCTTAACTACGGACTTTTCTTTAAACTTGATACTCATAATAGCATCTAAACAGCCCAATAAATATTTTTCCATTCGAAAAATTTGTCCATTATGTTTCAAAATACCGAATACCGTTCAAATGCATTTTCTGGTGAACTGGTCGGTCGGGCACTAAAAGTTGGTTTTAAAATTCGCGAAATATTTATTTTTCAATTTCGATTCATTACAGAAATGTAACAAAGTAATAAAAATGAACAAATTGTGTAACAATATCATATCTTTATATTATTTTCTTATAAAGGTGACAAATGTAATAATAATAGTTTTAAAACTATTTCGTTTTATGAAATTGTTTAAGAATATCGTCCAGATGGACAGAGAAAAAAAATGTGAGTTTGGCGTTACAATTTGCCTAATGAGAAATAATAACACGGATCAAAAAATTTCCCAACACTAAGAATAAATATATTTTTCTAAAGGTTTGATGTGCGCTGAACACGAATCGTACCTCGGAATATCTTCATCACATCATTGTGATATCTTAAGCTAAAGTTTTAATAAACCCTGTTCTTCGCTATATTCGGGATGTTATAATATCGCTAATTAAAATTTATTCACAAAATCTTAGAGTTCTATCTGTTGCTTTTCAAATTAAGGTTTACCCATTCCAATATCATATTTCTTCTGGAAGTAACCGTCCATTGATATTCATTAGTATGACATTTTTTTTTTTTTTTTTTTTTTTTTTAAAGAGAAGCAACACTTAGGAAATTCTTCCTATTAATTAATGTGCTGCTTTCTTTGGAAAGGGGATAGTGGAGAGATGAAAGGTGGTGAAAGATGAAGGGCTTCAAACATGGCAACACTGTAATTGCGCGAGATGATAAGTCTTAGAACAGTGGTTGCTCGCCACCTGATGTAGAGTTGGTGAATTTATTGAAGCTTTTTGTTTCATAGCCCTGATTCAGTATTTTACTTCGGTGGGGTTAAGTGCTATGGGAACACCGAAGGTGGGCGCAGCGATACATATAAGTGATAGAAAACTCATACATATTCTTTTTCTAAATTGATGTTGTCGTCACCGGGAATCGAACCCGGGACCATCTGTGTAACAGTCCAACGCGCTAACCATTACACCAGAACGCGCACTGACTCTGCACACATTATGTTAATTAATTTCAAAGAACGGGTATCAACTCAATAAATGAGATATCTGAAAAATTTAAAATCTTTTTGATGAAAGAAAGTAACTATCAAAAACTAACAAATTTGCTAAAAATTTATTACAGGCTTCAAAAGTGGCGAATAACCACGTTTTTTGCATATATATCGAAAATATCGATTTGGTTAATTTTTACGAGTTTGCTTCATATGCTTATAAAGGAAAACATATAAAAACGCTAAACTATGTATAATTTTTTTTTTTTAAATAATGTCGATTTGGACAACATATGGCATAACTGTCTCATATAGTTTGTGTCAATAATAACAAATATGGTGTTTTGGAGGGTAAACATCTGTCATTATAATTCAGTATACGATAGATGCCAAAGTGTAAATACACATTTTTTTCAATCGCTATAATAATGTCGAATTTTGTGCCTAAAAAAGATGTTTTGCGGGGAAGTCTGATAATCTTCCTTCATTTGAAAAAAACGGCTGCTGAAAGTTATCGATTGTTGGTAGAAGCTTACGGCCAAGTATGCACCAACTCAAAAAACTTGTGAACGATGGTTTGCGCGATTCAAAAGTGGTGATTTCGACACAGAATACAAGGTCAGCCGAAAAAGTTTGAAGATGAGGAATTGGAAGCATTACTCCTCGAAGAGTGTTGTCAAACGCAAGAAGAACTTGCATTATCATTGGGAGTCTCTCAACAAGCCATTTCATTCAAAGCAAGGAAATTGGGGTCGCATATGAATTGAAGCCGAGAGGCGTTGAAAGGCGATTTTGGATGTCGGAAATGCTGCTTGAATGGTACAAAAAGAAGTAATTTTTGCATCGTATTGTTACTGGTAATGAAAAAAGTCATATGTAAAGCCCGGCCAACCAGCCAAATCAACGCCGAAGCCATGGTGCCAAGTTAATGCGCTTCACTACGCTTCACTTCAGAACAGGGTATCAGAAATTGGCTTGTTTCATTCTTTACCTCAAAAGCGGAGCAGTTATTTTGGCGCAGATTCCATATGCTAATGGGAAAAAGTAGTGGCTAGCGATGGACAATACTTTGAATAATGTTACAATTCATTTTGTTATTATAATAAATGCATTCATCAAGCAAAAACATCGACATAATTAACTTGTATACCCAATAATTTTCTACCAAAATATATAATTTTTTTTAAAACCCAAGTTTCATGTTAAAAAAACTTTCAAGAAAACTTTTTGTTTGTTCATAATCGACAAAGGAAGAAGATCCGCTGCTTATTTTTCCAGAAATATAGTACCTAGATCGGTCAAGTTTTCATTTTCGGATGTTACATATATCATTACTCATTGATTTTTAATAAGATCGGAAAATTTCGGCAGACAATTTAACTTGTTCCTTAAAGTAGACACTTTGGCCATTTCTTTAAAATAAATTTCGTGCTTATCCGTTATGTTCCCTAAAACTTGTCTCTTAGAAAACTATTTTTATTTTTTTAAATCTGACGAAAAAAGTTGTTTCTTTAACTAAATAATACTAAAAAAAAACATTTTTTAAAAATGGAAAATTTTAAAATTAAGCACTATCTTAAAAACTATTCTACTTTTGTACTTTTGGACTTCATTTTCGGATTCAGCGCATGATTTTACATTTAAAAAAAATTGCAAATATCGTGAAGCAAAAAATTTTTCCAAATTTTGTAAACTAGTGTAATTGAATCACTTTTATTTAGTTCAAACTACAATACAATTATTGAAATTACTTCAGAAAAAATTTTCTTTAATAACTCAATTATGCAACGCCTTTTTTAGTTTTACTTTAATTTTGTATTTAATATAAAAACCTACCACGTTATTCACTTTCGTTTACCTCAATCAAGTATTAAATAAAGAAAAATGAAACTATACATAATAGGAAATATACACAATACTTCAATTTCATTTTCCTTTAAACTTTCAAGAAAAATTAAGTTATTATAAATAATTTGCACTTGGCAAATGTTTCCTTTCACACAACACTGGAAAACACACACACAAGCATACAGGCCCTTATGGGTACATATATCACAAGCCGAGACACGGTGCACAGTGGTATATATCACAATTTTTTTTGGAAATAATTCGGCCATTTCTTACTTATTGTTAGTGGTCCGATTGCAATGAAATTTGCAAAAAGAATAACTGACGTAACGTCGGTGGCGGCAATATAACAACCCAAATTTGGTAACTTTTTGTACATAAAATTTTGAGTGCTCGGCATTTTTTTGTTTCTAATCCGATCTTCAAAAAATTAACATATTTGTAATCTTATAGTAAAAACTAACAAAACAACATGCATGCATGTGAGGCTATCTCTCATAGTTCCCGAGATATTTCCAAAATGTGAAATTTTGGTCCGAGTCAGGTCCAGTTTTTTACGAATAGCGAGGCGAAATCTGGGCAAATTTCTTTTTTAAAAACATATTTTTAATTAAATAAAAAACAAAATGAATGCCATATATTGTTCCCCTCAAAAGCTCAGGGAACTTCTGCTTTAAAAATATGTAGTTGTTTGGGTTGTCATACAGTTTATTTATTTTTAATGTAAACCTTGTAGTTCATTAAAAAAACATACCACATTAAATGACTGTTTTATGATTTTACATTCATTTTTTACAGTCGTTTTTTGTTATATAAAATAATAAAAAATAAATGTTTGTTTATTGTTTACTAACATAATATGTTATGTTAACATATGTGGTTCATTTTTACTACAATTGAGGTTCATTTTTGGAACATTAAAAATCAAATGACAATGTTAGTTGAATTTACTGAAATGTAAGTCGTCCTATCTTTACGTGAAATTTAATTTGTTTTTAACTACGTTTGCAGTGGTCTTTACTTACACAATATTCTAAAGGAACATTTGTTTAAATTGGAAATTAAAAAAAAAAATCAAATGTTCCCAATTTTTTGCACAAAGAGCACCAACCGTTGTTTACCTCCAGATAAATATTTGCTTTCTTAATATATAAAGCGTGCATACTATTCGCAAAGGTCCTTTTGTACAAAAGCGAGTTGGTTCAAAAAGTTTTTGATTTCTGCATACCCCCCCCCCCCCCCCCCAAACAACAGCTTTTCAATTTTTTAAGGCAAATATCAATTTCAAATGTCACTGTTAAAAATTGTGCAAGCCTCCAATTAGGTGGCGGAAGCTACTGTAGATACTCTAACATATAACTAATTTCCTGAATAAGTTTCTTCCAAGTCCGGCTTTAAATGTAGACTCAGCAGAAACTAGGTAAAAAAAATCCCAATTTAGGCAATTTTTATTTTTGGGAAATCTTCAAAAGTTACCCCCTATGAAAATATTTCTTATATTTCTTATTTTTAGCGTTTCTAACTGTGTTCAATGTTGTAAGATATGAAAACAAAGACTCATAATGAGAAATGTTTGCAAAACAAGTAAGTTTTGAAGATCTTCTGTTAAGGAGTTATAACCATGCCATATAAGTGTTTAGTATCGTTAGAAAGCAAATTAAATGTAAATTACGACATTTTAAAAAAATGACCCAATTCGCACTATTGGTAGAATTAAAATAAAAATATCCTAACAGGAATTTAAATATTTCAGTTTTTTTTTTTTTTTTTTTATAAAAATTAAATGTGCTAAAGTCCCAAAACTTATTTAACAAATTGTGAAAAGCAATCTGATGTAGGCGTGTCCCTATCCGGATTTCATTCCTGCCCAAGGAAATCTTCAGGGGACTTTGTTATTAGATTTTCTAGAGATATTTGTTATGTTAAATCACAAACTCAATGAGAATTTCATGTCCTCGTCTAGGAGCGAGAATTCAAAATTTAAAATATCAAAGAAAAAACATAAACAACAACAAAAAATTGTCACAATTGGCTTTGTCATCTTCCAAATACTACTCTGTTTTTTTGACAGACCTAGCAATGTAGTGACGTTTATTCAAGTAAATCAACAATAGAAAATCATATGTTTTCTATTAGTGTCAGTTTTTGTTAAAGTGTAAGTCCCACAATTCCCAAAAATAAATCTAAAAATGGATAGAGCAGCCATGGTTTTTGTTAGTCTCTACTAGCAGATTACTATTCGGATTAAAAACAGAAAATGGTTCAAAATAAAAACGTAATTTCGAAGTTACGTCACTTTTGCCTGTTTCAAATGTCATTGTAATCGGACTACTAAGTAAGAAATGACCGATTTATGTCCAAAACTTTTTTGATATATCCCACTGTGAGCAGTATTTATTTGAAAAGTGGGTTAAACACCGATCAATGTGTTGTAATAAGTAATAAAAGCGAAACATGTAATAATACACATATTCATATTTTGACGTTTTATATTCATATATTGTATGTGAAGGCAGTTAAAAAACAATAGCAAAAGCAAACTTTTAAAAAATACAGAGTGAAAATCGAATTTAAGATACCTTAAAAAATCTAGTGCATTGATAGATACACTCACAAATTAACTGAAAATGTAATTTAACATAAATGATAAATCGCTTAAAATCCAGACTACTTACCTTTCATTTAAATCAAATGTTTCTTGTTATTTATATTTTAATTATCGTTTAAACAACTAACAAAATCGTAAAAACAAAAGAATAGTAAGTTAAAACTGAATGTTTAAATTTTAACTGCAGATCAGTAAAAATAAAAGTTATATTCAGTTATTTGATTTATATTTATTTTTGTTTTTGCTTGTTTTTCTTTTCTATAAAATGTATACACAACATACATTTGTGTAAATTTGTTCAAATTCATGTAATTGGAACTGAAATAATTATATATTTATAAAAATAAACTATTTTAATACAAAAACCAACAACACTTCTTTTCGAATATTTTTTTTTGAAAAAATTAATTTAAATTTATAATAACTATAACAGAAACTCAGAAACTACAATAAATTAAAATCATAAATGATACTAAAAAAATCGGTAAATCTTAGTTAATTATTTTGAACAAATATACAAAAAAGTTGAAAACAATATTTATTTGCAAAATAATTGCATGTTCGTTTATTTTTAACTCAAGTCATAACTTTTTTATTAAACTAAAAACAGTAAACTACATAATATTCTGAGTGTACTAATTACCCAGACAGAAGCTGTCAGTGGTACAAAAAGTCAAACACTAGTATACCACTTGGTAACCGAGGACTTGTAACTAATTTAATGGCAAAACACTTTACCAGCGTTTCCAATAAAGCATTTTGCCAGTATCTGTTTTACAATAAATTTAGTGCTCTATAAAAAACAGAGGCAAATCATCGCCTGAGGCCAACGTTGGCAAAAAGTGCTTTCCCAGTACTACATACAGAGAAACAAAATGCCCACCGAATTGAAAAGTGTATTTTTTATTTTTCTTCTTTTTTTTTTAATTTGTTAGGTCTTTATTCATTTGAAGTAAATAATTCATTATAATTTTGTTGCCTCTGAGCCTTAAAGGCATTGTAGAGGTAACAACTTAGAAATTCAATTAGTACAACGATATTTACTTTAGATTTCTGAATATTTGGGTGTTGCAGCTAAAACTCAGAGGAATTAAGGGAACTTTATTGCGAAAACTAATGTTCAGTTGTTTGTAGAAACCCACTGAAATTCGTAATACCCGAATTTGAGTCTTAGTAACCGAATTTCAGTTGCCAAATGGCAAATATTTTTTATGTGTGTATCCATTCAGAAATAGCCGACGACGAAAAGTTGGTGTAGCATTTTATTTTATAAAAAATTATGATGCCTTGTTTAAAATAGCTTATAGCCAGAATGTTAGGAGGTTGATCGCTGTTTCAAGCATAATTTTTTTTTGGGGATTTTTTAGTACTTTTTTTTTTATATAATTGATTTTTTTAGTTTCTGGAAAATCTCTTTTAAAACCAATTTTATTTGTTTCGCAATGTTGGGAAGTTCTTTGCAGCAAACCTAATACGAGTTCTATCTTATTTGATTAGCATATTTGTTATTATATGTCTTGTTAGCTCAATGGTCCACGGGTCGAGTCCCGGCAGAACCAGTAAAATTGTTAAAAAAAAAAATATTTCAGATTTAAAGCTGTTGGCTAAACTTGTAAGAAAAGACAAAAAACTTATGTTGTTGGGGTAATCAATTAACAACACCGATTTTCTGTGGTTAAATATTTGTTAAATAAATATTTTTTCAACTTTTTTATACTTTTGTTTTAAATAATTCACTACCATTTACCGATTTTTAGTTTCATTTATTATTTTAATTCATTTAAAGTTTCATACAAATCTAACCACAAAAACGGATTATTATAGTTTATTTGTTTCAGTTATTATAAATTTAAATTATCTTTTTTCAAAAATAACAAGAAACTTTTGTTTTAAATGAAAAGTAAGTAGACCGGCTTTTAACTGATTTATCATTTATATCAAATTACATTTTCAGTTAATTTAAACTAAAAACTATTTGGAGTGTATATACCTTCTTAAAACCTTAAGTTTTTGTAGGAGATGGATTAGAATGGAGGCTGAAAATGTTCTAGTAGCTTAGGTCGAAAATGCGGCACTACCTCTAGCGCTGATCCCCACAGGAATTTTTTTCATCTTCTCTTACGTTTATTAACAACACTGTATAGTATAATTTCAACTTTTAAAATGACACATTTAAGCCCCGGCACACGTAAACTTAATTTTGGGTCGTAGTATCCAGTGGTATACTCCGTTTTAATAGGTAAGCTCAAAATAAAAAATTATTTAAATTTAAAGTTTGCATTGACTCGAGCGATTTTTTGAGTGTATTTAAGTAAAATTTATCGAAATCTCTTTTGAAATTACATTATTTGTTGTTAATATGTCGAAACTCAATGAAACAAAGGTGTCCTTCTCTTTTGAGACTCTGTCACTGTTTAAAGATTAAAACCATATGACACTGAACTAACAGATTTCAGTATAAGTCAAAGGTAATTGCCCTGACGTTCGGAATGTATATAAATTTACGGTCACCATTGTTAGCCTTAAGTTTAGACAAATAAACAATAAATAAAGTCATTTCAAAAAATTATTATTATCAATTAATAATCATATCGAGCCCTATCCGCCGAAAAGACGTAAGTAACAATTTCATAATTTTACAGGAAAGGCATTTTTAAGTTTTTTTCTAAGTTTTCTTTGGCTTATCGGATTTTAATGAAATTAAAATATGTTATAAAAGACCAAAATATAAAGAAAACTAAACTATTTTCTTGTACCAAATCTCACTTTAAGGGGTTAAACAAGGGGGTCTAATTTGACCCAATTTTACTTTTTTTTTGATTTATTTCTTGCTTGGTTAAGAAAAGTATAAACATATGATAAACAAATTAAAGTCTTTTGAATTACGAATCCAACGATGAATAAAACATGATCGAGCGTGTCCTAGATTTTGAGTTATTTGTAAAGTAAAAAAGGACGTAAGTAACACTTTGCCGTCAGGAAATATGTAAACAAACTATTGTTTGTCATATAGGAATAAGCACTTACGCCTTTTTGTTTTTGTCTAACTTTGTAACGGTACTTCCTAGAGCTATGAAGTTTTGACCAATGATGCAAATGGTTGCAAAACAAATATTTTCATCAAAAACCCGAAAATGGAAAAATGGTTACTTACGTCTTTCTGGCGGATAGGGCTCGATATAATTACAAATTATATCCTATTACCCTAACCGAGCACTAGCTACTATGGCCTTCGGCGCGTTATAGCGAAAACAGACCACTGCCTCTGGTGGGAATCGAACCTATGACCTCTGCGCAGATAAGCCAGCACGCTACCAACTAGCCTACCGGGGCTCACATTTTCAAAAAATATTTTTATGTCTTTTACTTAAAATACACTCTAAAAATAGCTTGAGTCAATGCAAACTTTACATTTAAATAATTTTTTATTTTGAGCTAACCTATTAAAACGGAGTATACCACTGGATTCTACGACCCAAAATTAAGTTTACGTGTCCCGGGGTTTTGGTGTGTCATTTTCACATACTTACTGTGCAATTAGAGTTCTCTTTTTGTAATAGTAACATTTTAATTATAATCTCAAACCTGTCAATTCAAAATAAAATGCAAATGAACTTTTTTGGAATTTTATTTTGGAAAATATATTTTTAATGATGTCATCTTTTTGGGAATGGGAAAGCACATGTTGCCATTACTTGTACCACCTGTTAAAGTGCCTTGCCAACGGTTGTACGTTTGGCTTTTTCTGTTGAGTAGGCTTTTCAGTAACGATTTCGTTATTGCATACAAAATTTGTTAACACTATTACTTTGCTGTCGTTATTTATAAATTTATTTCAAAAACTCCATTTAAGGTTAGATTATGATGATTTAGGGGGACAGTATCTACATTAGGGTGTTAGCTTTTTCATTTTTGAAAATATCAAAAATTACATGACATAGCCGTGTAGGCACTGAAAAAATATTATGGGACACGATCTTAACTTTTCGATGTTCCCGCAACAAACGCAATAAAGTTTTGATTACATTTGTCTTAATTTTCAAAAAATTTAATATTTTTCTTGAAATTAGATAGTTTTTTTTTTTTTGTTATGTACAGTGGGGAGCAATAGTGAGAACATGTAAGAACTTTTTACACCTAAAAAACTCAGGCCGAAAAATTTTTGACAATTGAACTAAAGTTTACTTTTTTAAAGGTACAAGGCACGCTGAATCAAAATCTGGTCTCAGAATCATCAGCCGTTCGAGCTATATTAACGGGAAAAATGTCGTTTTTGATCAAAATGCTCCGATTGTTTACCTTTCTATAAATAAAGATTTCAAAATACTTTTAAGGGCACATGAACAAATTACTCTTACCCTTTTCTCTAGTTTTTTTAATTTTTTCAAAAACTGTATGAATCAAACATACAATTTTTTTCCAAAAACGTTTCTACAATGTATGAATTTGTTTCTATCTAGTATGACAAAGTTCATAATGTTTTTTTTTCTAATAATTAATAATTTTTTCACGCATATTGAATTAAGCATCAAGACTTTAAAGAGTTCACTAATTTTAAATAAATACTGTATTTATATAAAAAAAACGCTTAATATATAACTACATTCCATTTCATAAAAATAATTTCAGAAAAAATATGTATTGCACTGATCCCGACGCATTACTTATTCCATTGATTTCCTGACACAATATCGTTTAAGACTCAAATGGTCCTTAATTGCACAAAAAAAGTGTTTACCACAGTCAGCTTCCATTTTTCTTTATTGGTGATATGGGGAAATTTGAAAAGGCTTAAGATAAAATGTACTAACTATAGAACAATTTTCTACGTATATACCATTTCATATTTGCTGCTAAAATATATATGCATCTAAAGGTCTTCAAAATTTATTTGTTTGAAAAAAGAAAATAAGAAGTTATGACAATATTTTTCAATTCAAACTAACTTCACAAAAATTCATAATTA
Source organism: Delia radicum (assembly GCA_021234595.1). Taxonomy (NCBI): domain Eukaryota; kingdom Metazoa; phylum Arthropoda; class Insecta; order Diptera; family Anthomyiidae; genus Delia; species Delia radicum. The sequence continues at coordinate 188,666,309 of CM037852.1, forward strand.
TAAGTAACTTGTTCATAGATATAATAAATTGAAAACAAGAAAAACAGTTCATACTATTTAGGTATAATTGTGGTTCTGTGAAATGTACAAAATGCAGGCGTTAATTTAAAAAAATTAACAAAATAATCTTAATTTAAAAAGTGTTTTATTTCAGTAGTCAATATGTTGCAAACTGGAACTGAAACTATAAACTACACAGTTATTTAATGTAGGTTATAAATAAAAAAGTTCTTAAAGGAAAAAGTTTAATAATAAGTATGAATATGAATTATTCAAGTTAAACTAAAATGCAAATGTATCAGGAATTAAATGAAAACGAAGTTTCTTTCGAGGTTGTATTATTATTAAAATATACAGCCATGTTCTGTATTTAACTTTTTTTTTTTAAAATTAGCAATTATGTTAAATAAAATAACAAACAATATGAAACCAAATTATATTTGACTAAAGTATATAACATGGCTGATTTGAACCTCTTATTATGAAAGGGGTATGAGTCCATTATAAAAAATAAAATAGATAATGATGGCGTTTCATAATATTCAGTAGCTTCTATCAACAAGTATAGGAAGCTAAAGAGATTGCAGAAACCAACCAGAAACCAACCAGAAACCAACGTTATATGCCCTCTTACTGAAGATAATTTAACATTAGTTGAGAGTTTTAAAATTTTGCTTAATTTTAATAAATATTATTAATATGTTTATTAGTTATATAATATTAATTAATTAAACTGGTTTTGCAATACAATTAAACCTAAAAACATTGTTTAAATAGCAAAAAAAAAAAAAAAATTCTTTAAAATATGTTAACATTGCAAGAGATTTTATTAACATCTTTCTTCCGTGAACGGCCAGGGCCAGTTCAGGCACAAGAGCTAATTGCATAGGGCCTGTTATATTTCATGCACAACATTTTTTTACATAACTTAACGCAATTCTTGTATAAGTTGTTTTGAATAGAATGGATATCCTGCACATAAAAGTATTGTATGGCTCTTTTAACCATTGATTTCAGATTCAAAATCTGCTCTTCAAAATTTACTAGCACGTACCATTTTTGCGAAATTCAAAATTTTGTTACATTTTTCAAAATTACGTTTTTTTTTAGCAAATTTTATAATTAACATATTATGTTCTACACACAGGGAAATACTCAGTTGGATTTCGTTTATAGTTACATAAAATCAGTTGATTATCATAAAATATTATTGTTATCATAATATTGTTATATCCGAAACTAAAAAAACATCAAAATTATAAAAAGAAAATACACATTATTAAAAGTTGGTACAATAGCCAAAAGCGATTTTTGTTCCGACCAATACATGTAAAAATAATTTTGGTATTTTATTTCTTGAGACACAACCATTAAAAGATACCATAATTAAATATTGTAATTATTATTTAGTGGCAGCAATCATCAAATTGTATTTACAATAATTTATTTGTTTTAAAAATTTTAATTTTGCGTTTGTTTAGTTGAGTATAAAAATTGTCGGTATACATTTTTTTATAAACACATAATTGTTTTCAATCCTAATTAAAAACTCATTTTTAACACCTATTGTTTAAACCAAATGTAAATTTGTTTTGAATAAGTTGTCAAAAAAAATCTAAAATTAAAAGAAAACATTATTTTTTTTTAATAAAACAAAAAAATTATTATAAAGAATTTTTTTTTCAAACAAAAAAATTATATAAATCAAATTATGAAAGACAATCCAAAAAGGTAATATCTATTAATTAGCGTTTGCAATTGTTATTTTAAATTTGCTTATTTTTACAGCTCAAACAGAAGAATATCGTTGTAGCCTTAATGGATAATTATAAGAAGTCTTCAACAGAAGATAAAGCAGAAGAATACAAATTGTTAAGATGGTATACTTATTCATTGCAAGATTTTGTCCATAAAAATGTTATAAAACATTTGTTTGAAACAAATACCAACGATTCTGAAGGCTCCTTACAAAACAAAGGCATTGTTTTTCTATTTCATCTACATTCAATATAGGCTGAATCTTAAAGGGTGTAAAATGATTCCTAAGGAAAATGTTGCATTCCGCATCGCTATAAAAAACAAACTTTAAAATATGCTTCAAGAATACATTTTTCTTGGCTTTTTTAATAACACTCTAGAAATAGCAAAAGCTTTCAATATTTAATTTCGATTTTGCATAAACGGAAAAACAATTTGTGTTTTTGTGAAAATATATAATCAGTATGCAAAAACCTGCGTTATTTTTAAGGATAAACAGAATATTTGATCTCTTAATTTGGATTTTAATAAAATCATTCAGTAGCAGGGTTTATTATGTAGAGCTCCCAGAATCTGGACAAAAATCAAACCAGAAAATAGTTCTTCAAATTCGTGGTATTTTATGTAAAAGATATCATCAGAAAAGATATCATCAGACGATATCAATCTAAGTTCTAAAAATCCTCCACTTTTCATAAATCAGAAATTCAAAAGTTATATCATATAGTTTTCTGAACAAAAAAGTTCGCAGATTTCAAGAATTTTTAGCAACAAAAAACACAAATTTCAATAAAAAAAAAATGTATGTGTATGAAAACATCATATTCTCAAGACTTTTTTTGTTAAAATATTTTTAAATATTATTAAAAATTTTTAATTTTTTATCATGTAGAATAAAATACAGCATCAGTATTTTATCAGGATTTTAAATACACTCACAGAAAAAAAGTAAAAGCTATTTAAACTTTACATATTGAAAATCCAAATAAATGATATATTGAAAATAACCAAGATAATGTAATTTTTTCCTGCGTATGTGTTTCAGGTTCTGACCATTTGCTGTACAAATAAACATGATATTCTAACGATATTCTGAAAAATGATTCTAAATAACTATAAGTTTTTTATATAAGTTTTCAAAATTATGCCAAAGTATGCAAACAATTTTATAATTTTAATATTTGTATTTAACAAACTGTATTGTATTATTTATTTGCTTTAAATTATATAAAAAAAAAAACTTTAAAAAATGTATGTATACGGTGTATATCTTTTATAAATTCGATTGGATTTACTGAATACATTTGATTCTATACACAAACATATTTTTTCTCATTCGGCTGGGATAATTATATATGTTTATGTTCATCACCAAATATTAGTCGTTCCAATTAAATATATAAACAAATGTTATATTGGTACATGCAACAACAAAAATTCGGTTGGCAAAAAATTCGGTTTGCAGCAACGAATCTCTTTTCTGTGTGTATGTATGTAGACTTATCATGTGAAAAACCCCGCTCATTTTTTAATTTCTTAAATAATATACAACAAACGTAAGAAAACTAGAATAATTTTTGAAAAGTTTTTATTTTGAAAGTAGTATGAGTCCATTTAATTTAGAGAATTTACAAGAAAACTAGTAAGTTATGTACAACAATTTTTAAAAGTTTTTATACTAAGTTTTAATACTGAAAAGACGTGAGTTTTGGCAGTAAATATGATTTTTTTTTTAAGTATAAATAAATTACAGTTTCCAAAACGTTGAACTGTAAATATAATATAATATAATATAAATAGTTCATTTATTAAAGATATGTTACACAAATAAAAGGTAATGTATTAATTTCCTACAAAATAAGGTCCATTTCATATTTATAACCCATGTATAAGGAAAGACTATGCAGCTCTATAAAATTTAAACTAATCTTTTTGATTTTGACATCTGGTACTAATTGTTTGTTTTGTGTGTATTTACAAAATTTCGAAGCTATAAAGAATTTTTAAAAAACTTTATTATTTTCTGAGTTTCGTATTTATAACCCAGTTGAAGATTTTTTAGAGAAACCGGACATTTTTAAATTGTTAATAGTCAATTTTACCACCATAATTTCAATTATCTCAAATAATCTTTTGTGCAGAGAACTAATTAAGTTTTGTAATTCCAAATTAGTAAGACCAAACTTGACCATTCTGTTAAAATTTAGGATTTTATCTTCAACAGTGTCAAATTATCTCTTATTGACGAAAACCTTACGAACCAATATAACCCATAGATTTTCTATAGGGTTCAGATCTGGTGAGCATGCAGACCAGCCAAGAAGTGGAATGTTTCTTTCGCGAAACCAAATTTAAGTTTCTTTGCTGGTATGAATTTTTGCATTGTCTTACATGAAAATTGTAATATACCACCAAACTGCAGTATAGTCATAACTATTCATTCTTGATGATGTGATGTGAATTTCCAGCGTCCCTGCTGAAGAAAACGCATCCCAAATCATGACAACACCGCTAATATCGTAATTTTTGCATACCGTTTTCCAATTTGAGGGCATGTTTTACTCTGCGAATTCCAAAGGTTTGTTGTAGTGCCTTTCCGAAAGTCGTGGAACTACAGTCATTTTACTTCGCACAATATTTTCGGCTGCATTTAGAAATCTCCAAACTGTTTATTTGCTTACAAAAGGGGAACCTGGGGCGCTGAGCTCTCTGAAGCTTACACTTAGGAAATTATGTTGGTAAAGACGACAGCAATTGTAGTCAAAAACAAATGAAATTTCATTTAAAAAAAGGACGACTTACATTTCATTAAATTCAACTAACATTGTCATTTGTTTTTTAATGTTCAAAAAATGACTAACAATTGTAGTAAAAATGAACCACATGGTAGTAAAAAATAAACCAAAATTTTTTTTTTTATTTTTTTAAATAACAAAAAACAACTGTAAAAAATGAATGTAAAATCATAAAACAGTCATTTGATGTGAGTTGTTTTTTTTTAAATGAACTACAAGGTTAGTTTAAAAATTTTATTTGTTCTACAAATGACTAACATTTACATTAAAAATAATGAAACTGTATTACAACGCAAACAACTACATATTTTTAAAGCAGAAGTTCCCTGAGTGTACTACTTAATTAACATTAATCCACCTTTTTAATCTTAATCGGTTTCATATGCATTTTTTGATAAACTTGACTTTAGCTGTCAATTAATTTGGTCAGTTTAAATTAACAAGGTGCAGCCGATTTTGATCCGGCCGATTGTGATTAGGAACAAGAAAAATGTCGGCGTTTGCAAAAATATTGTCGACGGCGCCAACAGTTTTTCTTCGGCAGCCTCGTAACGTTTATTTTTACCTGATTTGTATGTATGTTTTTTAGAGTTGCCAACCGAACTTCTGTAAAAACACAGAGTTGCACTCAGAGTAATTTTGAAATAGTACTTAGATAAAAAGTTACATTAACTGTTAATTGAAAAGATTCAAATATGGTTAAATCGCTTTGTTCCCCTAAGCATTACCTTCACTAAAATTCGGAATGAATTCCTTAAAATTGAATTCAAATTTTTAAATCAAGGAATGAACACTTTAACAAGAAAATGCTAATAATGAATTCAAAGAATTTCAATTTAGGGAATAAATTCCCTGACTTAGTAATTCCTGGTTAAATTAGGGATGGTTGGAAAATAAAAACTGCCCTGAAAGAACTACATCATCTTTATATACAAAAATACTTTTTGTATCAAAAATCGGTTGTAGGTTTTTAAATGTATTATTATTTATGAGTTTGTTTAATTATTTTTATTTTATCCAATTACGAATTTTAAATTTTTTTTTAGTTTTTTCGCTACAAACCCATATCAGCCGTTATTTTGAAAACATAAACTATAAACTTTTAAACAACAGATCCGTATCATTATATTTAATTAACAAACTGCGTCTTTGTTACTTATAATTTTTATGTTATTAGGCCTTGCATTTAATTATTTCAGGGAATTAAACAAAAACGTTAAGTCCCTAGGGACTTAAACCAAAAAGTTAAGTCCTTTGGGAATTGAAGAAAAGTTAAGTTCTTTGGGAATTAAAGTGAAGTCCCTAGGGACCTTAACCAAAAAGATAAGTCCGTACACTCAGGGAACTTCTGCTTTAAAAATATGTAGTTGTTTGGGTTGTAATACAGTTTCTTTATTTTTAATGTAAATGTCAGTCATATGTAGAACAAATTGAAATATTTACCAAGCTTGTAGTTCATTTGAAAAAACAAACCACATAAAATAACTGTGATATGATTTTACATTAATTTTTTACAGTTGTTTTTTGTTATTTAAAAAAATAAATGTATGTTTATTTTTTACTACCATGTGGTTAATTTTTACTACAATTGTTAGTCATTTGTTGAACATTAAAATACAAATGACAATGTTAGTTGAATTTACTGTAAGTCGTCCTTTCTTTAAGTGAAATTTCTTTTGTTTTCAACTACAATTGCAGTGGTCTTTACCTACATAGTATTCTAACCCCTGGTTTTTACAACACGTTCGCCTCTACACGAACGGGTGACTACATGTATTTTGTTTTTGCATTGCATGTATTTTGTTATTGTTTTTAGACGAACGTGAAGCAAAACGTGTTCTAGAAACAGGGCGAAAGTGTAGGAAAGTTAACAAAAAAGTTAATTCCCTAAGGGAATTAAATAAAAAATTACCAAGCATTCATACCGTAGGGAAGGAATTCCTAGAGCTAGAGTTGAATTAACTCAAAATTTAATGAATTCCTTACTGAACGTGTTCCATAATTTTCATGAAGGAATTTAAAAAATGAGAATTAATTCCTTCAAAACAAATCGATTGAAAAACAAGGACATTCATTCTTTACCTCAAAGTTGGTCACGTAATTGATTCCTAAAATGTAAATTCATTTAAAAAAATGTGTATTAACTAGGAAATAAATTCTTTAAAGCTTTGATGGAATTACTTGAAGCATTTAAAATCCTGCTTGTAACTCTTATTCGACAACTTGGATTTCTTCCAGTTTTTTTTTTTTTTTTTTTGTTAATTATTTTCATTATCAATAAAAAAAATTGGCGATTACTCTTCGACTTCGGCCAATTGATCGCGAAATTTTGGAAATTAATAGTTTTTGGGTTTTAAAAGCCAATATTTTAATTTTTCCAAATCAGAATGAGCTGTTATAAAAAAGTCGCTAAAAATTGTGGATTCTATTGGAAAACTAAACACAAGTACAAGGTGGCGAAAAAGTAATCCTCCTATCAGAAAATGCTATAAATTTTGCGATTGGCCCCTAATGTCAGTTCTGTTTTGACATTTGTGTAGTAAACACATGCGAAATACACGTTAATAAACAATGTTACGCTACACTGCTCCAGAACGCGGAATATTGGTGACTATTTATTTGACCAATAATCGGTCGGTGACTTTGGCACAACGTGAATTTCGTCGCAGATTTCCTGGCCGTCCAACGCCTACTGGTGAAACACTGCGACGTTTAGCCGCTCGCCTCGAAGAGACTGGCACAACACGAGATGCTGCCAGGCGTGGCAGACCCCGTAGTAGCCGTTCTGCAGAGAATATTGCTGCTGTAGCCGAGGATGTCATGGAAGCGCCGCACTGTGTCACGAGGGTGGCCAAAAATGGTTAAAGTCAATGTTAGAATTTGAACGTTTTTTTTTTATTTATTTTTTTTTAACACTCTGGTTAGATGATATCTAAAATATCATCTTAAAATGTTTACAAATTGTAAAGTTATAGTGGTTCAAAGTTAAGATTTGTTTACAGCATACGAAATTTATGGAAAAATCCCAAATTTAATGTTCATTTATAATACTAAGAATTTAAGTATTTGAATATAACGGCTACCAAAATTTGTAACAGGGTTGTAAGTGATGCTTCTAGTTATAATTACAACACTGTGTTTGTTTAGAAATATTGATCATATGTCAGATACCGTTAGAAAAAAATAGTGGTGAGGCATTGTCAAGATTATTCAGCAACCGTGAACTTTCGTAGAGAATTTAAAAGAAAGTAGAAATAACACTTTTCCTGTTTTTTTGTATTTTTAGCTGCAAGTATGTATTTTAATATATTTAAAGTTCAGCTGCCCGATATTGCCCGAATTCTTTTTGTGATTGTTTTTTAGTGTCAACCTCGTTGCGGATTCGTACTATTTTTCAACTGTGGCTAGAGATAAACCAAAACAGACCCTGCGATGTTATGCGTTATGTTAAAGATTTTGTAGAAAATCATTTTAACGAGTATTATTAGAAAGGGAACAACAGAAAATAAGGCTTACTCTTTTAAAATTTTCTAACAATTGGTCTAAATATCATCGCATGAGAGATAGATTTGAAACTGAGTTGAGTGACTGGCGAGATAGCGAATTATTTGGTGAATTCATTTGTAATGTAAGTTTCCGTATAAAGTTTTGGTTTTGCAATAAAACTAAATTGTGTTATACTATATTAGGAAGCAAACACAAGTGGTAGAGGCCGACCGAATGTTTCCTACGAGGAGGGTTCAATGAGAACAAAAAGGAGGCGAGTGGAAGAACTTGTCGCTTCTACTTCATCTGAAGCTCTTAAAAAAGCCGCGGAAAGGGTAACAGGTTCAAATACTAATAAAAAAAATTCTGTTGAAAGTGCTCTAGCATTATACATTGATATGGATTTATCTATGAGGCAGTACAATATGATGAGAAAAGTAGTAAATGCTCTTCACGAAGATTGCTTTCCGTCATACTATATGATTGCAGATGCTAAAAAAAAGATTTTGCCTGATGACATTCAAGTAACCAGAAACTTCTGCAGAGGTTCCCTTACAAAAAATTTTAGACAAAACTGTAAGAAGCATTTTAGATGTTCATGATATTGATACCGAAAATGATATAGTTTTGGAATGCAAGTGGGGATTTGACGGCAGTAGTGGTCATAGTGTATACAAACAAAAATTTGAAAATGAGGAAGCTAGTGATGAATTTATGTTTGTTACTTCTTTCGTTCCTTTACGCTTGTTGGATTGGGCAGATGATCAAGTAGTTTGGGAAAATGATAAACACTCATCTTGGAGGTTATGTAGACCACTTAAAATTATTTTTACAAAGGAGAATCCAAATGTAATACAATCAGTAAGGGATAGCATAAATTCAGAAATTGAAGGTCTAGATACATATAAATACATTTCAAAAAACAAAAATCTTAACGTTCATTATAAAATGCAGTTGACGATGATAGATGATGCAGTTTTAAATGTATTAAGTGGAAACAGTAGTAGTTCAACTTGTGCTTTATGTCGAGCTAAGCCATCTGAAATGAACAGCTTATCGGTTTTCAAAAGGCCTGTGAATGAGCAGTGCTATCAGTATGGATTGTCGACATTACATGCATGGATCAAATGTTTTGAATGCATTTTGCATATTTCTTACAAGCAGCATATAAAGAAATGGAAAGTGGTAGGAAAAGAAAATAAAGATCAGGTTGCTGAGCAAAAGAGAAATATTCAAGGCAAATTTAAGTCTGAAAAGGGTCTTATAGTTGATAAGGTTAAGACGGGGTATGGCACAACGAATGATGGCAATACTGCAAGGCGCTTCTTTTCTAATGTGGAACTTTCAGCTCAGATTACTAATGTAGATGTAAGGTTAATAAAATTTTTTTTATTTTTTGGCCACCCGTTGTATGAAATCGCGACACAGTGCGCCGTCGACATCGACCCAGGCGACGTGCCACGCAAATGGGTATCAGTCGACTGTCTTTACAGCGAATTTGGTACAAGATTTGAAGATGTTTCCGTACAAAGTCCAGACGGTGCATCAGCTGTTAGCTGCTGACCGCCAATCGCGTGTAACATACGCTCAAGCCATCCTTAATCACCACCAAGAGGAAGATGATTTTTCATCAAAAATAATCATGAGTGATGAGGCCCATTTCCATCTTAGCTGGTACGTAAATAAGCAAAATTATGCTTCTGGGGCACTGAAAATCCGCGTGTAACCCACGAAGAGCCATTACACCCCGCTCAAAGTCACTGTATGGTGTGCTGTTTTCGCTGGAGGAGTCATCGGACCTTTTTTCTTCGAAGACGTCGCTGGACAAACGGTTACTGTGAATGGTGAGCGCTACAGAGCAATGATCAACGAGTTCTTTTTGCCGCAACTTGATGAATTGGGATCGGAAAACATGTGGTTCCAACAGGACGGTGCAACGGCACACACTGCACGTGCCACAACCGATATGCTGAAGGATGCATTTCCCGGGCGCCTAATCTCCCGTTTTGGCGATTTGCACTGGCCAGCAAAATCGCCTGATTTGACCGCTCCAGACTTCTTTTTGTGGGGCTTTTTGAAGTCGCGGGTTTATGTCAACAAGCCTCAGACTCTTACAGCTCTAAAAGACAATATCCGTCAAGAATGTGAGGACCTATCGCCGGAAGTTTTGGCCAAAGTGATGGAAAATGCCATAAAAAGGGCTCAAATGACAATCAACTGTGGCGGCGGCCATTTACATGACATCATATTCTCGACTTGATGTAAAAAAAACTAAAATACCAAATAAAAATAATCCACAAGAAGAATCAAAGTTTTTCATTTTTTTTTAAATTACAGCCAAAAAATATCGGAAGGTTATTTTTGCGCCACCTTGTATTTCCTTAGTTATAGTTATTAAACTCAAGAAAAAAGGCCTTCGGAAGAAACCCAATATCGCTAACATCAATACACAATTAATGCAAACCAAAGAAATATTTTATTAACTCACATTCTGAAAATTTATTATACGCAATTAAAATATTCAAGGTAACTTCAGTCGATTAAATTTTATAAAGCTGAAAAATATAATTTCATACATGAGTTATAAATAAGAAACGGACCTTACAAAAAAAAATACTAAACTATAAAATCACTTAAATAAAACAATGACTTTGAAGTAAATTATCAAATAAAGTAGCTAAAATAATAAAATAACTATTAAAGAAAAAAATGATATCCCCATACATGCATGTCACATGAATTAAATTAAACAATGAGTCATTATTACAAATATATTTTAACTCGAATTCAGGTTGTGGTACAATATTTATGTACTTTTTTATTTTAACTTTAGTTTAGATGGTATCCTTATTATTGCTGGTCGCTAATGTTAGATTTGGCAGGTTTTTTTTTGTATGGTTGTTTAGTTTGCATTATAATAAGCAGACTAATAAATCATGGTGTAAATTACTTCATAAAAACCATTAGGTTTTTTAACCTCAACGGTTGTTTTTTTTATTTGCTATTTCGTTTTTATGTACTCCATAGAAATATTGTAAAACTGAACTAGTAATTTTTAATCACACATATTATCATGACATGCAAACATACTTGCAACAATATGTAAGCAACAGAAGAAAAAAATATAGAAATGCATGCAATCATAAACAAAAACATTATACAAAATATTTCAAATTTTCATGTAAACAATATATGAGGAACTACAAAAATCTTCGACACTTTAAGGCAAAATATTTTCAAATTTTTTAAAAAGCTTCAATTATTTTCAAAGCTCCAACTTAAAATAAAAAATTTAAAAAAAAATTATACACAGAGAAAAAGTTAGCTATTTGCCAACTGAAATTCGGTTACTACGACTCAAATTAGGTTGTTACGAACTTGAGTCGGTTAGTACAATTGAATATTAGTTTTCACAACAAAGTTCAGTTAATTTAACTAAATTTTAGCTGTAACGCCCATAATATTCGGATATCTAATGTAAATATCGTTGTACTATCTGCATTTATTAGTTGTTTCCATTAAAATGCACTTTTTTATTCGGTTGGCACTTTATATCTCTGTGTGTAAGAATTGCAAATATTGAAATAATTTTGAACGCTTTTCCTTAAACGTATCTTGAAAATTAAAAAAAAAAAAAAATAATACTGAAAATATCCATCAAAACCGCTTAGCGTGTGAACCGATTTAATGTTGGCGGACATGGAGGAAAATCAGTATTTTTTTGACAAAAACTACATTTTTGATATGAGAAACTAATTTTACATTGTAAATTATATCAAACTAGCTGACCCAGCAAACGTTTTTTTGCCTTCAAATTTTAATTGTATTTAATTCTTTAAATCAAGAAATTTTTTTAAGCAAATAAATAATTAAAAAAATAAATTCACATTATTAAATCATTTTAAAATATGTAATTTCATGGGAAGCCCAACGCCTCTTTGTCCTTCTATCGCCTTTATTTGCTGAATCATATAAAATGAATAGCTCAAAAAAACAACTGCGACGTTACCTATCGCCGGTGCATTGAAGCGTGCTCACCAGCCGGTGTCTTGTCAGATGACGGATGATGCTGTTGTGTTCGTGTAACATAGCTTGAAGATTAACATAGGTTTTTTGTAAATATCTTCGGAACTACATAACCGATTTAAGAATTTGATATCTGGTTTTGAAAAACATGACAACGGCTTTCAAAAAAAAAATATAATAAAAAAAAGCAAAAAAAATAATATATGTATATGTCATTGGTCGTACAATATGAAAATTGGATTTTGCCACATCCCTCCGCCCACAGACCGAAAATCAAAAATCAGACTTCACAGTGTCACCCGCCTGAATATTCTGAAGATTCTCTGAAAATTTCATTACAATCGGCCCAGGCGTTTTGGAGTCCATACGTTACATACATACACACATCCTGTTTTATAAAGGGTCCGCCAAATAGCTTTTTTTTTGTTGAACTCCTGAACCAATTGGACTTTGTATGGCGTCATACCAAGGTCTTTATGCAAAATTCGTCTCAATGATGTCTCCGAAATGTTCAATTGTTGAGAACGACGGTGAATTGATGTTGATGGTGCTTCCAGCACACTTTCTGCCACAGCAGCAATATTCTCTGGTGTACGCACTGTTTTTGGCTTTTCACGCTTTGGTTTCTCGACGAGGATGCCAGTTTCTTTCACTTTTTCACAAGATAACGAACATACGGACCATATTCGTTCAGCGGAAGGATAAAACTAATTATCTGTCAAATCAGACATGAGCTAAGTGTTACCATTCACGAAATAAGCACTAGTTAAAAAAAAAACGTTAGATGGCGGACCCTTTATATATGGAAGATAGAAGAAGAAGATATTTGGCGCATCGTTAACCCATCTTTCCGTAAGTCTTAAATGTCACATAAAATAAAGTTGATGGTTATACTAAATATTTCCAACTAAAAAAAATTGTAAAAAACAAAATTTTGTACACATGAGGCAAAAATCATAAATTTTTGTAGTATTATGCACTTTTTTCGCTATTTGGAACCTAGTAATTGCTCATCATCAAAATCACCTCATGTACAAAATCGGTTTTCGAATTTTTTTGTCAGGACTTTGTCGTTCTTCGGTCACCAAAATATTTTTTTTTTGTTTAATACTAACGATTTATCACTTTCAAAATTTTACTTAACTAAGAACTAAATTTATTCGCAGTTGATTAATTTTAACAAAATTTAGTTACTACCAAAAATTTTATTTTATGAGACAATTTTGACCTCCGCATGTGCTAAAGATGCGCCAAATATTTAATGTTTCTTAACTAATAATTAGTGTCCGACCAAACAGTTCGGCCAAAAAACTATATTTTGTCGGTTTTTTGATATCTAGAGGCAATGATGACAAATTTTGGTATTGGAAACATGTTTGCTGAGCCGATTTAATTCGATTTTGTGTACAAAATTTAAGAGAAAAGCCGAAGTTTGGCCGAACTTTCTGATGCCGAACAGTGATTTCATTGCTTAACTACAGACTTTTCTTCAAATTTGACACTCAAAATAGCATCTAATCAGCCCAAAAACATTTTTCCATCCGCCAAATTTGTCCATAATGCTTTAAAATACCGAATACAGGCCAAATGCATTTTCTGGCCGAACTGTTCGGTCGGACACTACTAATAATAAGTAAGTTTGATCTAATTTAATAATTTAAAATTAGTTTCAAAATTTTAAATTTTAAAAAATTAAAACCAAAAGTTTATTTTTCGATCTTTTATCCTAAATTATGATGTGAGCAAGATTATTCACGTTCAAGATCATTTGTTTTTTGTTATTTATTAATTAAAAAATTTCAGCATCCGCGAAATGAAACATGTAAGGAAATCTGTAAGTAGATAAATTCTGATTTAAATTAGAGGAAGATGAATTTTTTAATTAATAAATAAACATTGCACTGTTTTTTTGTTGAACAAAAAACAAATGATCCTGAACTTGAATAATCTTGCTCATATTAAAATTAGTTTTGTTGACCAAAAATATATTTGAAATTTTTAAAATTTTAAAATTTTTTATTTACGAAAACTAGACTTCATTCTACACATGTTTAAAGAAAACAAAAATGTTGATACCCATATTGCCAATATAGTGCATCCAGCGTTGCCACATTTTTAAATTATTTGAAATATAGGACGAAAAAGCTCCTCGGGAAAGTCTCATATAAATTGAAACGATTTTGAATATCGGAAAACGCTCAGAAGCTCCCTCGATTAATTTAACTACACTCAAAAAAATAAGTTAGTAGAAAAGTTAGTAAAACGTCTTGTAAATCAGGTATACTATTTTTTAGCAAAATTTTTTGCTAAAACCGTGTTTTCAGCTAAAATTTTTGTTATACTTATTCAGTACTTAACTGTTTTATACTAATGCTTTACTAATATACTAATGTTTTACTAATTAATTTTGCTAAAAAAAAATTGTGCTGATAAGCACATTAATAGTGTGGACGACAACCAGATTGAAAGATATACGCAGAATGAAGTAGATGTCGCGGCATGTCAAGATGTAGTAGAGAAGAGGAAAATGATACTAAAAAGTACAATAAGACATATAATAAAATCAACCATGAAGTTTTTGTATCTCTTTTTCATACATAAAACAAAATTGAGGATTAAAACAACTTAAATTTTACGTTGTCACCGGCTTGTGAAAATAATTGTCTATTAATTAAATAAAAGACAAATAAAATATTTATTTATTTAAACTAAATGTTTATAGATTAATAATCTAGTGTGGTCAAATTGCAAACAAACATATACAGACATGTAGACAGAGTAAAGCGAAAGACAAAGACACACATCTTAGGTAGATTTTTATGGTTCCTTTTTGTTATTGCAAAAAGGGTTGTTTTTTCGTTTCGTTTGTTTTTGTTTACTTTTTCGTTTCGTTTCTATAATTATCTTCGGCAGTTGCGTTCTTTAAAAGAAAGCATCATTTAGACAACCATTGATGTAAATAATTGAAAGAAATTTTTTTTATGTTATATATATTTATTTCTATATATTTTCAGATATTAAATTCGTCAATGTGGGAAAATAAAAATTTTTATATTTCGTTATTATATAAATTATTTTTAAAAGAATCACAAAAATATGTTTTATGATTTCAGCAAATAGATTAACTAAATTACAATTTTTCTACAAATTTTTTGCGTTTTTTTTCAGTCTACTAAAATTCAGCAAAAAATTTATTAATTTTTAGCAAGGCATTTTTATTCCTAATCTACTAAGTGTTAGCAAAACTTTTGCTGAATCAACAAATTTTGTTGCTAAAAATCAGCTCGCTGACTTTCCTGACTAAAATTTTGCTGACTCAGCAACATTTTCTGCTGACTTTACAAACTTTTTTTTTTGAGTGTAGTTATAGCTATGAATTACACTGTGCTAGTTCAAAAACGTAACAAGCGGGGCACCCGGCGGGTAAAGCTAATTCGAGTACGCTGAATCCAGTGGTGCTAACCGTTTTTTTAGGTTAGCTCTCGTTTAAAAAATAATTAAGATTGAAAATTATGGTTCCAAGTACCTAAAAAAAAACAATTTTTTTAAGTTTTTTTTACCATTTATTGATTTTAAATGTATGAAATTGAGAACATTTTATGAAACAACATCAACAATAAACTATTTGCAACAAAATTTAATTGACTACAACAATTTTAAAGTGATTTATAATTTTTTTTTTAATAAATAATTTTTCATGATTTTTTCAATTTTCATTTCCTGATTCTTCTATATCATTATCTTCCTCTTGCAAATTCCAGCAAATGTCACCTAAAAGTGAATGTAGCTTTTTGCCACTATACCAATGTTCGAGCCTTGCAGTCACTTGATGAAAACGTTCGCCATGTTCATCGGAACAACATTATTAAATAACCTTGCAAAAAGTCTTGAATGTGATAATTTATTTTAATGCTTTTTTGTTTTTTGCTTTTGGTACCACGCCCATTTATCGCATTCCGCCCATTTTCAGTTCGACTACCAATATTTGTAATTGATGGACTCGTACAAAATTTGAAGGCTATATAGCTAATATAGAACCCTAGATATTTAATATTAATATTAATTTTGTATATGAGCATAATATTCACTTTGTATGTGAGCTGCCACGCCCACTGGTATGATCCCGCCCAATTTTCCCATGACTATTCATAATATAATCAACGTGCACAAATTTCTAAGACTCTGGCTATTATAGAACTGTAGATATATGATATTAAATATTTACTTTGTATGGGAGCTGACACACCCACTGGTCCGATCACTCCCATTTTCCCCATGACTATTCACACTAACAAATAATCAACGTGCACAAATTTCTAAGACTCTGGCTATTATAGAACTGTAGATATATGATATTAAATATTTACTTTGTATGGGAGCTGACACGCCCACTGGTCCGATCACGCCCATTTTTACCATGACTATTAACACTATCAAATAATCAACGTGCACAAATTTCTAAGACTAAGACTATTATAGTACTGTAGATATATGATATTAAATATTTACTTTGTATGGGAGGGAACCATAATTTTCAATCTTAATTATCTTTTAAACAAGAGCTAACCTAAAAAAACGGTTAGCACCACAGGATTCAGCGTACTCGAATTAGGTTTACCCACCGGGTGCCCCGTTTGTTACAAAAAAAAAAGTGTCAGATTCGAGCACAGTGTTATTATTAACTTAATAGAACTACAATTACTTAATAAAACGTCAGAGTAAATGCTAGTAAAGACACATTTTTTTAATAACAATATTTATGGTGCACTTAAAAAAGTTTGTCAGTACACGTAGAAAAAAACTGGGAGTATTATCGAAGTGCTTAGTACTTAGTACTACATAAGTTTAAAGTTAGTTTTACAAAGTTTTTGTGAAATATTTGAGTTAATTAAATGTTGTATCTGATGTACGTTTTGGCGGAATAATGTAGCGCATTAGTTGTCACAAAGCAAAATGTGTTTGGCAAAACAACCGTTGTACCCTACAGAAACGAAAAAAATTAAATTTTTTTTGTTTTTTATTAATAAAGTACTAACTACGTAAATGCACTCTAGATACCTACCCAGCCAGAAATTGCCCATGGTCTGAAAAATCAAGCACTGGCAGAGCACTATTTGCCAATGATCCAACAAATAAAGTGCTAGCAAACCACTGATTAACAACGCTCTGCCAACGATCGTAAAAAGTGCTTTGCCAGTACTTGATTTACAAAATTTACAACCGTAAAAATAAAAAAGCACTTCCACAGTACTGACTTAGAACGCTTTCCCAACATTGGCAAAAAAGTGCATTGCCAGGACTTATTTACAAAATTTACAACCGTTAACTTAATAAAAACAGTGGCACATCCCTTGTTCACAACAAGAGTGGAAAATTTAAAACTAAATTGCAATTTATGATTTGAAGTTAAGAATATTAAGGGCTCGTATTATAGTCAGCACAAAGTATAGTTTTTGTACCAAAATTTTACTTAAGAAATTTATTTTAAAATTTCTGTCTTTAGTAAAATTGTATTAAAAAAAATCGTGCTAACTTATCACAAAAAATAATTTGATAAAAAAAATATTCAGTTATTTTGTAATTAACTTAGCTGAAGCAAACCTTTTATTATTTCTGTTCAAAATACCAAACTCATTCGATAAGAAATAATACAACTCTTTACTGAAGTGAATTACTAAGTAGGACTTTATTGGTTGTTTTTGGTTTTGGTACTGGCAAGTGTTTTGCCAACGTTTTAAAAAAGAAGCGGCCAAGCCCTGCCCGGTGTTATCATTTTGGGGTTGGCAAAGCACTTAAATCTTCAGATATCCAAGGCTCTGCCAATGCTCATACCACCGTTGAAAGCACTGGGCCAATGCTTTGCCGTTCATATTTTTCTGGCTGGGTAACTATGTTCTTAAGTCATGTTTTTTTTTTTTTTTGTAAATAATAATGCAAAAAAAATGGGACATTTCATCCCCTAAAATAAAAATTTTCCATACAAAAAAATTAAAAAAGATTTAAAAATTTATCAAAAATACTCTAAAATCCCTTCCCAAAATCTTTTCCTGGATCCGCTCCTGGTATGGAAACGTGTGTGAAATTAACGAAATACAGATTTATTCGCAGGTTTGTGATATGTGAAGACTTCTCAACATGAAACCTCGCATGTCCTTGTTTTTAAGTTTTGTCTATATAACGCTGTCTATCGTTTCTCTCTATTTAAAAAAAGTTGAGAAATAAAAGGAATAAAACCTAAAGTCAGTTTGAACAGGTGCTGAAAATTTTTAAAATAGCTCACATAACAAAAATAAAAAACAGGACATTTTTATATATTATAAAACATAAAAAATGATTATTTTATAGTTGCAGCACAGTGGGATATCCAGACGTTTAATGGTGGTAATTTTTAATTAACTCTGAATGATTTGCAGTAAAGCCAAATGATTGAATTTAATCACAAAAAGAAAAATTGTTTTAGTAAAAAGTTAATCAATCGCTTTTCCAAAAAGTGGTAAAATGTATCGATTTTTATAATTCCAATAAAAGTAATCAAATCGAGTCCTAAAAAATTGTTATTATAGATTCAAAACTCTCACATTCGTCCGAATTTTCTTTCAAAATATCTGCAACATCCCACCGTATTATTTAATGGAATCTCTATTCGATGTTTTTAGTACTTAATCTAAAATGATTAGAACAATGTTTCATTTGTATTCGTATATACAAATGTACATACCCGAGTAAAAAGATATGATCTGACCAGATCTAGTTAAATCTGTATTACCAGATCTAAATAGATTTTATAGCATATATGATCAAATCTAATTAGTTCTAAAATATGGGGACAAATTTGAGATATAATTAGATGTGATGAAATCTGGGCAGATCTGATATTTTTATATTTGAATGGGTCAATATTTAAAAAATGTTCTAGATAAATGATTAGAAAGCGTTTATTTGAATTTTAATATGTATATTCAAAAGCTTGGACAAATAAATGGATAACAAAGACAAGGCAAAATTAACCATACTTTGGATTTTTTCATTAGCATTGAATTTTCATTTGCATTAGTTCACTAATGCTAATGGCAAAAAATTTTCATTACCATTCAATTGAAATTAAATTTTTTTGGCATTAGCATTTGTCATACTAATGAAGTCACAATAATGCCTAAAAAACTAATTACAATTGAGCAAAAAAAGCATTTGTTACAAAAAAGTGGAGTGTAAATTGCTTTACATAGGAATGGAACGGAGATCGATAAGAATTGTATGTTTATTTATATTATCACGAAAATAAGTAAAAATAAATAAATCCCATAAAACATTCACAAAATTATTAAAAATTTTTAACGTTTTTAAAATTTTGAAAATAACAAACATAATAAAAATTAAAAGAAAATTTGAAGTTTATGTGGCATAAAATGTACATTTTTATTTTGGTACCTTTACATGGGCATAGATTTGGTATCACATCTGGACTAAGAAATCTTTTTAGATATTAACAGATCTGGCGCAATATATGCTCCAATATGACCAGATCTGCTCATATCTGAACACGAAAATTATCTTATATCCCAGATCTATGAAGATATGAACATATCAGGTACTTGATCTGATCAGATCTGGGCATAAAGGTTATTAAAAATTCCGTATCTGTTCATATATGATCAGATCTGGCAACACATCTAATTAAATTCAATCATATCTTATAAGATTCAATCTTATTTAGTTAGATCTGAGCATAGCTAATCTTTTTTACACGGGTAATTAAAAGTGCTTTTTAAAACCAATTCTCGTAGAACAACTTGAAATAAAACCCTACAACAGCTATAAAATAAATATTAACGAAAGAAAAAAAAAATAATACTTGATTTTGCGTGTAATTCCGGGTATAAACAAATAATGTTTGAAAATGATTTTTAAATGGAAAAAAAGGGTTGTTATAAAACCAAGAAGACAAACGAACACCCTTAAAAACCTCAGACCCATATAAACTTTTGATTTGACTTGTGTAAAATAAAACCAAAGAAACTTACAATTATATAAATATTTTCTTGTGTTCTTTTTTATTAAATATAACAAAAAGGTCAAACTAAGGGTTAAGTAGTGTGTGTAGTATACTTGAAAAAAAAAACTTTTGAACAGAGTCGCTAAAGAATGATTTCATGGATGTAAAATTTTAACTCTTTTTGAACAAAACAAAAATTATAGAAAATCTGAATAAGAACGAGTTCGAGATCAAATTTAAAAAAAAAAATTATGATGCACGACAACGCTTTTAAGCAATTTTTGTTTTTAGGCTGTATATTTATGATGTTGAGTTTTTTAAAGGAAATAAATTACATCGATAGAAATCAAAATATAAAAGCATGTTCGCTTAAATGGACCTACACCTGGATTTTAAGGTAACCGTTTAAAAAAAAGTAACATCTCAAATACAAAATCTGATTTAGATTTAGATTTATCATTGTTTATCTCAAAATTGAGGAATCCTGTAGTATTAGAGTAGATCAATCAAATGTTTTTCTGGATTAAATAAGATCAAAATTAATCTCAAAACTGTTGTATCCAATAACATGTAATTTAAGATCCTGAAAGCTCAAGTAAAGACATTGATATGGGGCATCATAAAATTATATTAAATTACATATAAATACAATAGCATCAATCAATTACAATTATGTAAAATTTTATGTATGTATATTAGATACAATTTCATCCGAATTTTGTCCCCATACAAATTTTTACGTTTTGTATAAAATTGTATAGAATTTGAGATAATTCGATATTATTAGAAAAAACTTGATACCAACATTTCTTAGTTTTTCTCAACAATTATATCTAATTTCATACACCAATATATATGACTAATATTATTATTGGTATTTTTTTTGCGAAGGCTTAACTATGGAGCCAAGATATAATGGTTTTATTTTAACAATTTAACTCCGAACAGGTTTGTTTTCTAGAAAAATTAGCTTTTCTCAGACTTGTTCACTATTAAAATGCATAAATCTTTATTTTTCATCTGACTGAACCCTTAGCATATGTTAAATTTCTTGTGCTAACTAACGTGGATCAAAAAAAAGGTATGTTGCGAGAGAGGCTCAAGATTTTATTGTAAATTTTTAGTAAAATTACAGACCATACACTTTTCCAAAAGCGCGCGGCATCGGGAGCGGGAGCGGGAGCTAGAGTCGTTCTTGTGAAAAAAATACAAATTTTGTAAGTAATCGAACTCAGAAATCTCGAATCCAGAATTATATAATTATATCTAAAATATTGTTCATATAATTGAATGTAGCTTTGTAATGGACCATATATAATCTGATCTGAATTCAATTATAAAATAATAAGAGCATTGCCACACATACATTTCTATATAATTTTGGATGAAAGATTGAATTTTAACGTCTTTTTCAGACAATTGCAATAAATACTATAATTAATATGCAATTTTATTTAATTTTAATTGTGAAAGGCGTGGTAGAGAAGAATGAGTGTATTTTCTAAAAATCATAACTACATTGTAAATTTTCAATTTTCAGAATCAGACTGCGCAGTTTCTGGTGTTGAACCTTCGTCAGTGACCCTGTTTATTTTTTGATTAATGTAATATTTGTTATGTTTTTATTTGTTCGATTGCGTCTATATAAAATTTTCTGTGCAATCACTGACCGTGGTATAGATAAACTGATTTCTAATGCCACAAGCACTCGCACTACACGTTAGACAAAGCGCTTTAGCCCACTGAAACAATTTATGACTTTATAAAAACTTATAAAAAAAATATTTTTAATGTTCGTTCACTTGAAGTTTTATATAATTATATGTACATTTAATTTAGTAATTTAAGTAAAATTGCATATCGGACAATATAAAATAGTATACTATACCCCCATATAAAACAACACAAAGCTATACACAATTAGATACTCGTAAAAATATTTATGCCTTAACATATATGTTTATATGACTATATAAATCTATGCATTGCTATATTTATAAAATTGAATATAAATATTAGGGTGGGTCAAATTTTTTCGTCAAAAATCATATAGCAAAAATAAAATCTACGTGAAATTCTAAGAAATTTTTCAGAAGAAACCATAGGTTAAAAATCAAATCCGATCCCGCGCAAAACGACCTAAAGATTTTTTGCTACAATAATTCTATAAACTGTATAGCTTTATTAAAAACCACTATCACATCATTCAAAATATACAAGATGATCATAAAATTTTGTATTTTTTGTCCAATTTACGATAGATACGTAAGGAAATGAGTTTTTATAATTCGTTCGTCTGACTTACGTTTGATTATGTAAAGCTTTATGTTATGGCAAACAGTAGAGATTGCCATGATATTGTTTTTTCGGTTTTTGTTAGCTTTTTTCATATAAAAATAACTCATTTTCCAACACTGTAAATGAAATATAAACAAAAACAGCTGATTTTTGCTTGAAAAAAAAAATTTTTTTATTTTGTTTAGAAAACAATAAAAGTGGTGACAAAAATATAATTTGTATAAAAAAAAAACAAATACATTCACAAATAAAATGAAAATAAATATAATTGAAAATAAAATCATTATTCTTTTTTTGTTACAACTTTTTGTTAAAAAGAATTTTTTTTTTAATATTAAATTGTGTTGCCTTTTTTTCTTTGACGAATACTTTTTTGTGAACGTCTGTTTTTGACGTTTGTGACGTTTCAAATCGCAATGTGGAAACCAAAAAAGAGACGAA
The DNA here is from genome assembly GCA_021234595.1 of Delia radicum. NCBI lineage: Eukaryota > Metazoa > Arthropoda > Insecta > Diptera > Anthomyiidae > Delia > Delia radicum. The sequence continues at coordinate 188,689,106 of CM037852.1, forward strand.
AACGACAACTCTTACGTTTTCACTCAATTCAAAGTGACATTTGCGATACAGAACCCTAACATTAATTTCTTCACTCATTTACACGAATTTTTGGAGTGGCACGTCTTACAAAAGCAGACCGTGAGTAAAACTAATGCTTGCGGTAAATGGAGGCTCAGACAATATTCTGTCATTATCTAAGTCAATCAAATTCGCATAATCTGTACAGTCGAAGTTAATTGAATGCTTCTTATAAACCCTAAGTTTAGTTGAATTTTTGTATGGCTCTTTTGCGTACATTGTTAATAAAATGTTTTCGGGATGAGCGAAAAATGCATTATTTTGAATTGATTTATTTACAATTTCTCGTAGGTCTTGTGTTAAAAATTGAGTTGACCGTATAAACCATTTTTATCTCGATCATGTTTTAACCGATTTTGAATTTTTAAACGGCATTTGAAAGCAAATTACTTGGTCTTTCCAAATATTTCTTTATATTAAAAAAAAAAAATAATAAAAAAAAATATAATCGTTTAGAGAAATTTGTCAATAATATTTAAAATTGTCTATTCTTTTTAAACTTTTTCGTTTTCTAATAGGATTTGTTTTAAAGTCTTCTTTGAAGGCAACAATATTCTTAAAGATAATGATTTTCTAAGTAAAATGAGACTTCATTTGTTTAAATCCGTTGAAAGTAGACAAAGTTACTGTACAAATACAAATGTTTTAAGAAGTTGATAATTATGATGTCCATTAGAAACTGTATGTGGATTTGCGCTGGATCGGAATTGATTTCAGACGTTTGGTTTCTTCTGAAAAGTTTCTTAGAATTTCACGTAGATTTTATATTTGCTATATGATTTTTCAGTTTTTTGTCGTCCATACAGTTTGACCCACCCTAATGAATATATATATATAAACTTTTTTACATGTTCCCTAGCCCATTGATAAGACAATTTCTATAATCTTTAATAAAAGCATGGTTTAAATAGAGTTAAAAATAAAAAGTCGTTCCCTTAGTCACCCATCTCAAACCACTGTAGCTGGGAACTTTTAATTTGGAATGCAGTCATATACTAAGACTACACTTTTTGAACACTTTTACGGTTAAGAACTAAAAATTTAATTTCTCCATTAATGTTGAATTTCTTAAGGTATTTGCTGACTCACTAACTGTGAACTTTTTGGACAGTTTTAATGACCAACCTATGCAAATCCTTAAAGGTGGAAATCTGATTCTTGAAAACAAACATTCACTATAAGAGGTTTATTAGATTTATTGAAAGAGACATTTTCTGTTAAAAATAGTTAAATTTCTCCTAAATATACTCCACTATATAGAACTATACACTAAAAAAGTTTCGGGCTTTTAAGCTTGTATTTCATATATTTTTTAATCAAGATTTGTCAATGAACTTGTAAAGCCGTTCTATGATTTTGTTCAATCAGCATGACACAAGAGCAATTTTATTGCTCAACTTAAGAAGTTGCCATATAATATTGCAAATTCGTGAGTTCCTTTAAAAAGATTGACATCAAAAGTTTAAATTATTTTAAAGTTCTGTTGTTAAATATACAGAATAATAAATAAGAAAACAAAAAAAAAAAATATCTTATAAAAATTTGTTTATAAAGTTTTTTTTATTTATATTTTTTGATTTCTTAAGAAAAAAAAAAGTTTTTCTTTTTGTTTCAATTTCATTTTCAGCACAACAGTAAAATTAAACACATTCATTGAAACGCTCATACTTATACACAAAGTTACACTCACACATACTAAAGTAAATAGAAAGTTTGTTACGAAGACAAACTGACGTTGATTGGAAAATTTATGCATGCCCTCAAAGGGATACTATTTATTGCTCCTACCTACCTTAACTAATAAACTACAAAAAAAAAAAATCGGAAAAAAATAGGAAAAACAATTGGAAAAGGAAAAAGTTAAAGTCAAGATGAGGATAATTTTTCGTGATGAAGGTATGGTTTTAAATAAAAAATAATATTTTCTTTTCACGTTCGAATTCATGTTTATTTCTTTTCTAGCCTCAAGTCTAGTTGATAAGTTTTGACTAAAAGTATGAAGAAACGGCAAATTTCTAAATTTGTTATAGTCAGAGAAAATAGAGTTTAATTGGATTCTTGACAATGATATCGTATTTTGTATGGAAAACTGTGTTGTGTCTTAAAATTTTGACTCATAACTTTTGATCAGTAATTAACTAACTTTTGAAATCCAACTGCCCTGCAGGGACAGTAAACAATATTGCCCAGGCAGAAAAATACAATCGGCACTGTGTTGACAAAACGTTAGCGACGGTCGGTTATGCGTTGGCAGAACGTGGGATTAACAATGTTGACAGTATTGCCCTGTTACCCGTTTGGTAACAGTGGCCAATCGTTGGTTTGGCCGAACTTGCCACTACCTTTTTTTATCAAAAAAAAAAAACTTTCATAAAAAAAACACCCTGGAGACCTTATATTCAATACCCCCTATGAACCAATTTCTTGACAACCAATTTTTGATGGTGATCTGATGACAGCTATATCTCTGACAAAATTTCAGCGAGAAAAAAATCAATATTAGTAATTTTTTTAATATTTGTTATTCTTCTATCAATCATAGTATTTATTTTTGAATACAATACCCTCTATCAACCACATTAAAATTAAATGTCTTATTATTTCGTATATTAAACGAAGTTTTTTACTTAATATATCAAGGCCATTTAAATGTTTGTTTAATAGTGTTTCCCGTAAAATACGTTTTCCGGATTCTTGAAGAAATAGCATTTAATCATTGGATTTTGACCTGCAGATTACAAAAAATGTGGAAAAATCACTCGAGAGTATTTTAGACAATTTTTGTTGGTGGAATTCATATTAAATTTACAGAATAAAAAGTTAATTGCGGGGGAAATATTATAGTAAAATCATTGAATAATTTTTAATTACCATTGCTATTTTTTAACATTGTAATAAAAATGGATTTTGAATATTGTCTATACTATTATTTCAAAATGGTCCTTGGTATAATTTTAGTTTTTTTGCACCAGCAATGGTGGACCAAAAATCCTTTTTGTTTAATTTAAGCAAATTTTTTTTTTAGTTTGTTTTTAATTGTGGTAAATGTTTAAAAATTCTATTCAAATTTGGGCATTTGTATCAAAAACTTTTGATGACTTGTAAATGAAATATACTATTTTTCCGCAAATTTTTTGCTAAAATTATGTTTTCAGCTACAATTTAAGTTATACTTATTAAGCACTTTAAGTTACTGTTTTACTAATGTTTTACTAATTTATTTTGCTAAAAAAATTTAGCTGATAAGCTGAGGCCGACTACCAGATTGATAAACATACGCAGAGTGAAGTAGATGTCGCGGCATGTCACTATATAGTAGAGAAGAGGAAATGATACTTAAAAGTACAACTCTCATAAGACATATAAAAAATCAACCATGGAATATTTTTGTATCTGTTTTTCATACACAAAACAAATTGTGTGTTGCTACCGACTTGGGAAAGTAGTTGTCTATTAATTACCGACTAAATAAAGTATTTAAACTTAATAAAGGTAAAATGTATATTTGTAAACTAATTGCTTAAAATTATTATTAATGTAGTGCGGTTAAATTGGCAATTTTAAATTGCAAACAAATATACGTACAGGTAGACGGACTAGAGCGAAAGACAAAGACACACTCTTTGGAAAATTTTTATGTTTCCTTTTTCTTATTGCAAAAAACTGTTGTTTATGTAATATTTTGTTATTTTTTCGTTTCGTTTCTAGACTTAACTAAGGCTTCCTTTAAAAGAAGTCATCATTTAGACAACCATTGATGTAAGAAATTGAAAGATAATTTTGTTTATGTTATATAAAATTATTTCTATATATTTTTAGATATTACATTAATTCATGTCGTCAATTTCGCAGTATGAACATTTTTATATTTTGTACCTCATTGTAAATTATTTTTAAAAGGATCTCAAAAAAATGTTTGGGATTTTCAGCAAGTAAATTAACTAAAGTGTACTACTAATTCCACAAAGTTATTGAGTTTTTTCGTTCTACTAATATTCAGCAAACATTTTGCTAATTTTTAGCAAGGATTTTTTTAATTTTTAATTAACTTTTGCTGAATATACTAATTTTGTTGCTAAAATGTTGACAAATGTTTTGTTTCACGTCATTATGTTTCGTTTGAAGGGTTTTGTCAATCCTTCTATATAAAATACGTGGTTGCCATATCAGCCAAAAAAATATTTAAATTTTGCAATTGATATACATTCTATCAACCATAGCGCCGCGAGATTATAATATTTTTATACTTAGGATTCAGTAATCATATTTACCAAATATTGTTTCATACTTTAAAAGTTTGGGCATAAATCAGTTGTTTGACTCCCCTGAAAAAAGTGTTTTTGTTCATAGAGGGTATTGAATATAAGGCCTCGATATGTTTTAAAAAATTATCTTTTTATAGAACGCCTGCTCAATAGAGAACCCAAAACAGCAAAGTTGTTTCTTTTTCTTGCTCTCCGCACATTTCGTGTAAAAAATTATCTGCGAAAAAAACTGTACTTCTGTCGCTCAAACCGGATATGCCGTTTTGATTTTTGACCTAAAAAATTTTCTAAAAATGTTTTCGTTAAAAAGTGTAATTATGCAAAATAAAGCAATACAAAAAAATTTATGCAAAAACACACCTTACCAAATAAAAAGTCTATTAATCTAACCTCTAAGGTTTGTACGTATTACCATTTATATTATTATTCTAAACTTTTTTATATGAAATGTAATAAAGAAATAAGTTATGCATTTGAATTATAACAGGTTACTAGCTATTCACCATTTTTAGAACAATGTTTAGGTCAAAAGTCAAACCGGTTTGCACGATAGAAGTCCAGTTTTTTGTAGATCTAATTTTTTATACGCAATCTTTCATTAAATGTGCTGGGGCCGAGAAAAAAACAACTTTGAAATTTTCATATATCATCCTTTTATTTTACGTTTAAATTTCGTTATTTTTTTTTTTCAAAAATCAATAGCCTACATTTAAAGGTTAGGCAGTTTAATATGTATTGTTAAAAACATTGCCTATAAAGAGCACTTAAAAACAAAAACTCAAACCTAATTTACAATCAACTTTTAATTTAAAAATTCTTTCTATTCTTTGCATTTTGCTCAAATTCTTTTTTGTTTGTCTTATCTATTCGTTGGGCAGTAAACGAAGCCGTTAGGACTAGAAAGTACAAAGAAAGTGTTGCTAATAAATCTACAAAAGCAAAAAAAAATAAAACATCCTTTTGTTTTATAAATCTATACAAGGACTTAACACTAGGTTAGTTGGTTGTTGGGTCATTGAATATAAGCGAAAATCATAGCATTGATTAGACAAAGAGAAAAACAGGCAGTCGTCGATGAATATCAAAAGGAGGATGAGTACAACTTTTTGTTTAACATCAATTGGCAGAATAATTTATTGAAAAGTTTTTCTTCTTTATTTAAAAGATGAGAAAGAACAGGAAACATAAGAACAAGAACGACAAAAAAAAACTTTAGAAAAACTTTTCTTGCTCTTGTGTACATTGCACACACGGCCAGAAGAAAAGTGTTTTGCCTAAAAGACTTTCCCGTAGCTGCCTGATATTGTGTAACGAGAAGTCTTGAGGTTGGGTCAAATGAACTTTAAAATTCAAAATGGCGTTTCCAATATGGCTCGAAAAAAAATTATATTTTTATATGATCAAACAGAAACTTTCTGTTGACGTGGGTTTGCGGTAACTAATTTTGGTTCTGTAATTAGATTTTAGAAATTCAAAATGCCGGCCAAACTTCAAAAGCACACTATTTTCAAACTCTATGCAATAAGTTTATTGCAGCAGGTGACTACAACGCAAAACATACGCAATGGGGCTCGCTCCTTAATAACACCAAAGGAAGACAACTTCTCAAATCCGTAGCATCATGCAAGCTAGATGATATCTCAGGTGGTCAGCCAACTCACTGCACTAATAATAATCCATGCGTAAAATTACGAAAAAATGTCAAAATAACCAAATTTTTTGTAAAATAAACGAAAATTTGTACATTTTACGAAAATTTTTGTGCTTTTGACAATAATTTCGTATTTTTATGCATGGATTATTATGAGTGTGGCCATCTGATCTAAATAAGATCCCTGATAAAATAGACTCTGCTGTCACTAAAAATATCAATCGCGCGTACGTAAATATAATCACATCTACTGACCTATCGTCAGACCATTCCCCTTCGGTGTTGATCAACCTGTTATAGAGTCCAACTATTTAACAAACAAATCTACAAATTGGCTTAAATATAAAAAATATATAAGTTCACATATAAATTTAAATACTTCATTGAAAAGTGAAGCAGAACTAGAATCGGAAATAAACTTATTTACGGAAACAATTTATAACGCGGAGCAAGTATCGACACACGTCATCAGCAAAACTAATATAAAACGAAATTTTCTCAAAATATTCAAGAAATGGTGAAGGCGAAGAGGCACTTTCGACGTTTATGGCAATTACACCGCTCTCCGGCAATAAAATATCAATTAAAACAATGCCAAAAAGCACTCTAAAATGCTCTTAAGGAAAGGAACGAATCCAGTCTAAAAATACCTACAAAACCTTGACCCTTTAGAAAAGTCAGACTACAGTCTATGGAAAGCCAACAAAAAATGAAGAGACCTATAATGTACAAATCACACATTCGACTTACCGATGGTAATTAGGCCAGAAGTCCAAGTGAAAAAGCAAATGTTTTTGCCGACCATTTGCAAAACGTATTCACTCCCAACATTACTGACTCTGATGTAATTATTCCTCCAATGAAACTTCGATTTTGTAACTTAGCGAAAGCTGTTAAATCTCTTAACACAAAAAAATCACCTGGTAAAGATAAAATTACTCCAAAAATGATTTGCGAACTGCCCAATGTTGCTCTAAGACAATTACTTTTTATTTTTAATGCCATTCTGCGTATTGGCTTTTATCCTTCCTCTTGTAAAATATCCGAAATTATAATGATCGCCAAGCCTGGTAAAGATGTCAGTCAAGTCTCCTCGTACAGGCCAATAAGTCTTCTCTCTATAATATCTAAATTAATTGAAAAACTATTTTTAAACACGCTTACGCCATTCCTGAATGCACATCAAATTATTCCCGATTCGTGCACACACGGCCAGAAGATGAGTGTTTTGCTTATAAGACTTTCCCGTAGCTGCCTGATATTGTGTAACGAGCAGTCTTGAGGGTGGGTCAAATGAACTTTAAAATTCAATATGGCGTTTAAAATATGGCTCGAAAAGTTAAAGTTCTGCCTATTACGGAGGCTCTAGCTTTCCTAAAACTTCGGATTCTGATGAGATCTTTAGCCAGATCGAAATACTAGTATCCACCTAGATAATATGTTTGATTTACTTTATTTTTGTAAATATACGGAGTTTGAAAGCTCGTTATAAATTGAAAATAACATAAAAATAATCTCGATGTATTATAAAAACAAAAAACTAATATAACTGTAAACATTATATTTTTAATCTGATCAAACAGAAACTTTATGTTGACATGGGTTTACGGTAACTAATTCTGATTCTGTAGTTAGATTTTAGAAATTCAAAATGGCGACCGAAATTCAAATGTATTTCCCTTTGTCTTAGCTAGCTAAAATTTATTATTTATTAAATTTTAAAAATGATCTTAAAAATTCAATATGGCGGATCCATTTACATTTTTATCTTATCAAACACAAACTTTGTGTTGACATAGGTTTACGGTAACTAATTCTGGTTCTGTAGCTAAAATTTTGCACCAAAAGGTTTTGGGAGTCGATAACTTTAAAAATTATCTTAAAAATTTAATATGGCGAATCCAATATGGCAGCAAAAAAAGTTAATTGTCATCCGATCACACAGAAATTTTCTTTTAAGTTGGTTTTAGAGTAACTGCCTCTGATTTAGCAATTAGATTTTATATAGCCCCCAAAGTTAATCATAACTTGCACTTTTTGCTCAAAAATCTTTCCCTTTGTCTTAGCTAGCTGAAATTGTCCACCACTAGGCTTTGAGGTGGAAGATTTTATCAAAAATTTTATCAAAATTTTCTAAACTTTAGGGCCGATGCGGCACATCTTCCCAATATCCGACTATCCTAATATTTGTGGCGACGTAGTTTTAAACCCAAATTAATATTTATGCGGTGTAGCCCGGTCAATAACTAGCACCCTAGTATGACAATTGTGTTGTCATACTTATTTTTTCAAATTCCCAATCCTCTGGCCAAAATACGACTGCTCTGGTCCTGTGTGCAGTGGCTGTATTTATGTTTAATTTAGAACAAAGCTAGTTAATGAATATTCTAAGAAAATCACATTTTCTATAGTTTTGAAATTGTTAAGGGGGGAGTGAAGAAGGCGCATGCATGTTTAACTTGTTTAAATTAATATTTTTGTTGTTATTGGTGGTGTTAATTGGATGTAACAGAATATAATCGTTAGGATGTCCATTAAAATAACGATTTGTCTTGTCGATTTTCGTTCATTACACCCCCTGTTTTATTATAAATGGTTCCACATGGAAGAATGCGATTGGCCGATAATATACCATTTTGAAAAAGGTGTATTATTATTAAAAATTCCCAAAATTCGAAGTTTCGAAAAAAATATTTTTTGTTCATTTAGTATACCCAAAATTATCAGGTATATAATTCTGACTTTATCATTAAGCCACTTTAGCCTGGAGTTCCAAATGACTCACGACTTTGATAAAAAAAATGCAAAACAACTTTTTTTTAAATTAATTTAAAAAATTTTTTAAAATGCCTAATTTGAAGATGTCGATTGCTATAATAATAATATAATAATATAATAGTTGTTTATTAAGGAAAACAAAATTGTGTGCTTTGAGCGACTGAAAATAGCTTATTTTGCTAACAATTTCACAAAATTTTAATGTTTTAATCAAAGTTTGCATAATTTCGGAAAATTTTGCCTAAAACTTGATTACACAATAATTATGTTTACACTCCAAAGAAAAAGAAGTGCTTCGAAAATTTTGTTAAACGTCTTTTTTTCCTGAAATTGAGTTTTCAGCAAAATAAATAAAGCTATTTTTTTTACTACCAAACTAAAATTTACAAAAATTGTTCTGATAAATACACCCATAGCATGGATAATAAATAAAAATACGAGTTATAGATGTTCCAATTTGCAACCACGGTTGAATTCTTTTTTTGTATTTTAGAATTATCATTTAAAAAATGTTAAAATTACGTCATACAGTCGTGCAAGTATTGGGAATTATTATGTTTTGTTATTCAATTAATAAATATTTTGTTTATTTCCGGATTTAATTGAAGGGCTTATTGTAAAAACTTGATAAGCCACATTCTAGCTTAGTTTGTTTTTGCCCTTGAAATGTTGAACATATGCAAAAAATATAACTTTTGCAGAACGTTTATACCAAAGGTAGTTGTAATAAGAGTTTAAGCACGACTTCTATCATATACTAATCAATCAAAACAGCGAAAATCCATAAAACAATAAATATGGCTTATCAAGTTTTTACTATAAACCCTTCAATTGTATTATGTTAACTATGTCGAGTTCGTGACATTTTTATATAGTATGTTTAAAACAATCAAAACAAAAAAAAAATATTAGCAATATAAATTAACTAAAAAGTGTTATAATAGGTTTTTTTAGTTTTTTCAAAACATTTTGCTGAATTTAATAACTTTTTTCTAAAAATCTGCTCACTGATTTCCAACAAACGCGTTTGTAGATATTAGCAATTTTTCTGCAAGAATCCTCCCATCAAAAATGTTGCAGACTCAACTAACTTTTTTTGCTAATTTTACGCATTTTTGTTAGTATAAAAAAATTACGAAAATATTACTACAAAAAAAGACTATAATAGCATTTAAATGGATAACAAAATTTCCACTTGATAAAAATTATTATTTTGTATATATATAAAGAGCTAATGTTTTAACTTTTCACCATAAATACCCTCTAGGAAAATTTACATAATAACGCCTTTTAAGGTTTTTATTAAATTTGGATAGCAGTGTTATTTTTAACAGTCAACAGTGATTCTTAAAAATAATACTGGGACTACAAAGAATTGCGCTTGTTCTTCAATTTTTTAACCTCTATCATATATCCGAAATTAATAAAATTCTGAATGATGTTACACCCTTATTTCCCTAGTGGGTGTTTAATGGTGAAAACATTCAACAATCATAGGATCAAGTTACACAACATAATTCTAATTGTTATCAAGTGGAAAAAACTTGCTTTTATCCATTTAAGTACTTTATATTATTTTCTTGTAGTCATAATTTAAATTAAAATTCATGGGTCTTTTTTCCCCCGACCACTAAGGATTAAATATTTTTTGAATAAAAGTAAAGGTAATAATAGTCCAATAAAATTTAAGTGATATTGTTCGAAAATTATAATAGGTCTTATTTTGTAAATTTCCTAGTGGTTCCTTTTGACCAAAAGTGCAAAAACTAACTGTATATTAATCAAGTTACATAAAATAATTATTTTTATCAAGTTGATGTTTTTTTATTATCAATTTAAGGACTTTATAATCTAGTAATCATAATTCAAATTAAGTGTCATAAGTCCTTTTTTCTCCAGGAAACTAAGTGTTATAGATTTTTTAGATAAACGTTAAGATCATTGTTATCTAATCAAGTTAAATGAAATTTTTCAAAAATTAGGAATACCTAGATAAAAACATTAATTAACATTTGTTAAATTTTTGACAAAATAAACAAGTTTTCTAAAATTTCCACTTGATAAAAATTATATTTTATATAACTGGATCCATATAGGGCTAATATTTTTATTTTTCACCATAAAAGAACATCTAGGAAATTTACAGAATAACGCTTTTTCAGGTTTGTTATAAAATTTTGATATCAATTTTATTGTTAACGGTCAACTCTTAAAAATAATACTGGGACTATAAAGAATTGAATTAAATTTCCTAGTGGGTATTTAATAGTTAAAAGAGAAAACATTAAACAAACATTGATACAAACTTAATAATAATTTTTATAAAGTGGAAAGCAGTCGCTCCAACACAAACTCAAATTATCATTTTTTAAATTTATTTTTTCTCTTCTGTAACAGCAACTTTTATATTATAAAAATAGCATTAGACAACTCCAAATTAGACATTTTTAAAAATCTGTAAAGTTAATTTAAAAAAACCTTTTTGCATTTTTATCAAATTATGGCCGTCATTTTGGATTCCAGTATAAAATGTGTAATGATATCCGATGAAGTCAGAATTACATATATGAATAATTTGAAGTATATTAAATGAATAAATGAAATAAAAAATAAATTTTTTCGAAATCTAGAATACAGGGATTTTTAATATTAATACACTTTTTCTCAAAATGGACCATTTGGGCAACTTTCGGGTTAACGTTTTCGAAAAAAAAAAAATAAAAAAAACGATTTATTATACTGGGAACCATTTGCTATAAAACTAGGCGTGTAATGACAAACTCATTTTAAGGGACAGCCTAATAATCATGCTTTATTTAGCATTGTCATTGTCATATTTAGAGGACAATGTTGTTTAATATACAAAATATCAACATCATTATTATTATAATGGTAATAGTTACATGCTACACCATATAAATATTTTGCAACAAAAAGTGGTATTCCTCAAATGAATAAGTAAGAAAGTACTTTTTATAAATAAGTTCCTAATTTTATTATAATGTACCTTTTATAAAAAATTATTTTTTATAAAAAGTATATTTTATTCAAAATTTTGCTTTGATATAAAAGTACCGCTTATAAAACTAATTTTTATAAAAAAAAACGTGTTTTATATAAAAAGTACCTTTAAAAGAAAGAGCATTTTATGAAAAGTACATTTTATACAAAAGTTTTCCGTTTATAAAATTACCTGTTGTAAAAAGTACTTTTCATAAAAAAGTTTCTTTTTTAAAAAATCATCATTTATCCAAGTTCCTTTTATAAAACAGTATATATTATAAAAAAAAAACTTTTATAAAAAGTATCTTTTATAAAAAAACGTTTCTTATATAAAAAAAATACCTTTTTTAAAAAGTACTTTTAAAAAAATATACCTTTTATAAAACAGCACCCTTTTAAAGAGTAAAGTAAAGTACCTTTTGAAAAAACGTACTTTACATTGAAAATGGTGTAGTTGAAGCATATTTCGTAATTGAACAACTTTCAAGGCAACCCCATCATATTATCATCATCAGAACTTGTACAATTTTAGTTTTTTTCGAAAAGTTTTAAAACTATGTAAAGTTTAATCAACTCTTGTTCTTTTTTATATTATTATCTATAAAAACAGCAACACAAACAACATCATCTTCCTCATAAGTAACAACTTACAACATTAAGCAGCAACATCTCTAACAATACCCCATTCATGTTGTGTATAGTTGTATGTATGTTTATTAATATACGTGGGTTCTGTTCTCAATTTAGTTTTGCCTGGCGTATGACCCTCAAGAAAATCACAGTTCTGTTACTATGTTAAATAACAAAGTACATGATTCTATTTTTTTTTTTGTTGGTCTTATCTTCGACTTTTTAATTAAACTAAAAACAATTTGGTTGGTTACTGGCTATTACTGAAAATAAACTAAAAAAAGAGATAAGAAAGTTGGATTTGGATACAACAAGCCGACTTTTTTTAGGCACTTCAGCATGGTATCATTGATATATCATTAATTTTTTGACAAAACATAAAAAAAAAAATTCCACTTTTTGACCTCATGTCTTCCGATTTTCCTTATAATAAATATATATATTCTCTATGAAACCTACACTTCGAAAACTTTGTAGGTTAAGGCTACTGCAGACGTAGTTAAAAACTAATGAAATTTCACTTAAAGAACGGACGACTACATTTCAGTAAATTCAACTAACATTGTCATTTGTTTTTTAAAAAAAATTCAAAAAATTAACCACAGTTGTAGTAAAAATGAGCCGCATATGTTAGTAATAATAAGCAAACAACAAAGAAAAAAAAAAGAAAAATAGACATCTGTTTAATATCAGAAACCCATTTTACAAATGAGAATGAAATAACAATACCAGAATATAGTATTTACCACACAGCCCACCCACTGAACACATGAGGAGGAAGTGCAGTTATCATTAAAAGCAACATAGAACATTATGAAGAAATAAGTATTGCTCTATCGAATTTCAAGCTACAACAGTTTCTGTAAAAAACCACACATGATATGATATCAATATCAGCTGTCTATAGTCCTCCAGAAATAGTATCCAAACAGAGATCTACAAATCCTTAATACAATACCCCAAACATAAATTTATTATTTGAGGGGATTTCAATGCAAAGCATACCTACTGGGGATCCCGCTTAATTAACACAAAAGGTAGAAGGCTTCTTCAAGCAGCAAAACAACATGGATGCGAGTTTTTATCAACTGGAAAACCAACTTACTGGGCCAACAGACTCATCAAAAACCCCTGATTTAATTGATTTTTTTATACTAAGCTAAATTTCGAAAAACTTTTTAAAATTATATGATGGTTATGGTTTTAATTCTGTACCACACGCCAATTTTTGTCACATTTACAGAATCCGTATCCTATAAAAAACAAGAACCATCACTGTCCAACAAACATACAGATTGGGAATATTTAAAGCCTTAATAAACAACGATCTTGTGATTCCCAACCCAATATATGTAGTACTGATGAATTAGACGAAATTGCCTTAAACTTTGTAAACATAATACAAAACGCTAGCAAAAGTATTTGCTGAGTATTTGGAAAACATATTTTCTCTAAACAACATTCAAACGCCATTAAGATTTGATATACATTACGACATAATGGATTACATAGTTCCCGAAATAACGAAACCGAAATACAAAATGAAATAATAAATTATCAGTCAATAAAGCAGCAGGATATGATCTAATTACTGCCGAAATTCTTAATATTGCCCCGTAAAGGAATAATCGTTCTTACTAAAATAATACACTCGATTTTTGAACTCGAACACATACCAATATATTGGAAGGTAGCAGAAGTGCTGATGATTCCAAAACCAGGTAAACCGCCAACTGATGTAACATCTTACAGGCCAATTTCTCTTTTACCAACTCTTTCAAAACTCTTTGAAAAAGTTTTTATAAAGCGTTTGAAGCCAATAATAGAAGAAAAACTAATATTCCAACACATCAATTTGGATTTAGAGAAAAGCATTCTACGAGTGATCAGATACACAGAATTGCTGAAGTTATAGAAAACACTTTCGAGGAAAGAAAAGTATGTTCTGCCGTTTTCCTTGATGTTGCTAAAGCTTTTGATAAAGTATGGCACGATGGACTGTTATATAAATATCAACATTTATGCCACACAACTATTGCAACACTACTTGAATCTTATTTAAAAAATAGATACTTTCGGATAAAATATGAAGGAGAGTACTCTGATCTTAAAGAAATCAAAGCGGTGAGTGCCTCAGGGTAGTATATTAGGACCCATGTTATACCTAATATTTACCTACGACCTCCCTAATCCGCCAAATACAACAATAGCAACCTTTGCAGATGATACTACTGTTTTAGCAGTAGGTTCCACAGAAGAAGAGGACGCTGAATACTTGCAACCAGCATAAATTCCATCTATGAATGGGCCAATTTATGGCAAAATCGAATTAAACCATACGAATCCGTTCATGTACCTTTAAAAGTAGCAAAGCTAAGGCTATTCCAATCACAATTGATGGAAATAAAATACCCTACGAAAACCATGCCAAATACCTGGGTATGACGCTGGACCGTAAAACTTAAATGGAATGAGCATGTCAAAAAGAAAAAACAAGAACTTGAAGTCAAATACAGAAGCCTTGACTGGTTAATTGGTAGACGCTCGTCTCTATCAATTCAAAATAAAATTGCAGTTTATAATCAAATTATAAAACCTATGTGGACCTATGGCATCCAGTTTGTGGGGATGCCAGTGTTGTAAACATAATTCAACGCTTTCAAAATAAAGTTATAGAAAAATAGTTAATGCACCGTGGTATTTAAGAAACAGCGATATCAACCGAGATCTTAGAGTGGACACTGTTAAAACCGTAATACAAAAATATGCAGTCAAACATCAAACCAGACTGTCTTCACATGTTAACCAGGAAGTTTGCAACCTTTATAATACTGAATATCAACCTCGTAGATTACAACGTACTAAACCACCAGGATTTAGTCAGACTCTAACTATTAATGTCTAATGCATCATTATCACTTGACTCGATGAAATTTGCTCGTTAGTCTTTTTGACTAGTTGTAAAGAATACTAAAAAACTGTATTGTATATATCTAAAGTTTTTTTAAAATAAAGAAAATATATATGTATATAAAAAAAAAAAAAAAAATTTTTTTTTTTTTCTTTTTATTTTTTTTTAATACAAAATAAGACTGTAAAAAATGAATGTAAAATCATAAAACAGTCATTTTATGTGGTTTTGTTTTTTTAAATGAACTACAAGGTTAGTTAAAAATTATATTTGTTCTACAAATGACTGACATTTACATCCAAAAATAAAGAAACTGAATTACAACCCAACAACAACTACATATTTTTAAAGGAGAAGTTCCCTGCGTGTTAAATACTTCAAAATATTATTTATTTTTTCAAAAAACCTTGATTTTTTCACTGATTGAAATTTTAAGAAAATTCAAAAATCCCAAAAGTATCCCTAAACTATAAAAAGTCATATATTAAAAAGTTCTTATCGGAGATTTTTAATTCAAAAGGCACTCCATTCCTACTGTAGTCTTATTACACATTTATGCAATAAAAAATACATTTAAAATGATGTATTTTAGATGCAAATGTAATATTTAATGCATTTTCGAAATTGTTCTTCCACTCCAAAATTTTTAAACATGTATCAGATTTAGGTTTTTCTCTGACGAGGATACCATATACTTTTCTCGATTTGTTTCAAAAATCCACACATAAACTTTAATTGTTTGTATAATTTGTAATTTTATATTTTCAACAGATTTTAAAACAGTTTTAAACTTCAGAACACATTATTAACAATAAAAAAAATGTAATTTATTTAAGTTTATCTGTCTAAAGAAATACTTCTTGATGCCCATGCAGTTTGTGGGTTTATTTTGAAAAATACATCTACAAACTTCATTTGCATCAAAACAATTTTTTTTTACAGATGAACATAAAGAAATCCATTTTGATATTTTATGTATATTTTAAAATATATTGTAAATATCAAGATAAAAATTTAAAAAAATTTTAAATTTTTGTATAGGATTTTAAAATGAAAATTATTCCAGTTCGAGGCCATACTCTCTATTTCTTTATTGGGATATTGTCCTAACAAATAATCTATAGAGTTTTGTTTTCTAATTTATTAATTGACCACTTTCACTTTCTATTTCATGAATTTTCTAGGTT
>CM037852.1:188705690-188789638 GCA_021234595.1 Delia radicum
TTCACGTGAGAAAAGTTAGTTTTCACTCACGCGTGATACATGTGAATTTGCTCACGTGCTCATCCCCGATTCTCACAAATCTGACAATTCTGTTAATTATGCTACTATTGCTAATTCTAATGCAGAAATTGAGAAACGTTAAATCTGGAGAAACTTTTAATCAAAAAGGATATGTAAAAAAGTTGTTTTTGGGGAAAATAATAACAAAGATTTAGATGTTATTCCAAATAAAAAATGGCTTCATTTATCTGCGTTTAACCCAGTGTCATCGAGGAAAATATTATAAATTATATTTATATATTATGAAAAAATCAGCAAAAATCAAATAATATGCTATAATTCCGTAGTTAAAAAAGACGCTAAAGAAATTTCTTTTAAAGTGTGTTCATGCTGAGATGTACAATAAGATTTTTGGTCCTGTTTGTGGCTAACTAATGTTAAAATACGCCCCGTTCCATATTTTTAACAATCAAGAACATTAATACTAAAATTTATATGTACTATTAAAATAATATACAGTTGTTGTCAAAAACAAACAAAATTTCACTTGAAGAAAGGACAACTAACATTTCATTAAATTCAACTAACATTTGGCCTTTATTTTAACTGTTCAAAAATTACTAACAAGTGTAGTAAAAATAGACCACATAAAAAAAAACAAACATTAATTTTTTTTTTTTAAATAACAAAAAACGACTATAAAAAATGAATGTAAATCATAAAACAGTCATTTGATGTGGTTTGTTTTTTTTAAATGAACTACCAGGTTAGTAAAAACTTAAATTTGTTCTACAAATGACTGACAATTACATTAAAAATAATAAATAAGACTGTATTTCAATCCAAACAACTACATATTTTTAAAGCAGAAGTTCCCTGAGTGTATAAATCATTCATATAAATCATTCATATACATATATTCATATAAATTAGCAGAATTCCATCTAAAACCTAAACTACAAATAATAGTTTCAAGCTCTTAATTTCAACGGCTTGGGCTGGTTTCTAATAAATCTGATATCCTATTTTCGACTTTGAAGAAGACGGGTATGATATATATATGTTAGATGAATTTACTTTAGGTAATCAGGTTCTCTTTAAATTGTTATAAGACCCACCATCTTCAATTTCTAAAATTGGATATCAGATTCGTATTTAGCGACCCTTAAAACATTCCGAAAACTATACTTTACAAATGTTTTCTCTGTTTATTTTTAATTTTTACAAAATATTCAATTAAATTGAAAATATGCAAAGTATGCAAAAAAAATGACAAATTATGTCATAAAACTTGCATTTGATAGCAAAATATTCATTTAAAACAAAATATGCAAAAATACACACGGAAATGTCAACTGAAATTGGGTTACTATATTTCAACTATGTTTCAAGTTAACATTTGTTTTCACAACAATGTTCGATAATTCAACTGAATTTTAGTTGCAACACCCGAAATATTCAGAAATTGAATGTAAATATCGTTATAATAACAGAATTTATAAGTTGTTGGCACTTTATTTTTCCGTGTGTATGCAACAACAAATCGATGCCAGTTTTGAAGCAAATTCTTTGATCCGGAAAAGTATTTATTCAAATAAGAATTTGGGCTTCTGACTACAAACATACATTTGAATGAAATGCCTTGTCCTACACTCAAAAAAGTCAGTAAAATTGCAGAAAATAGCACATATCAGCAAAAAATTAGCTAAATATAGCAAAATGTTTGCTGAATTTCAAATAGATTGCTGATATTAGCAATTGTTCCTCGATGATCCCATCAGAAAAAAGTTTTCGACTGTACTGATTTTTTTTGAGTGTACCAATCACTTCTCAAAAAAATATCTGCCATATTGGAATCTCCATTTCAAATTATTAATAATCAATCTAAGATATGTATTCAGGCTACCCATAAAACTTTCAATTTAAAAATTTAATTTCAATTTCAAACTTGAAAAACAAAAAGAGTACCGACCATTGATCCTAAATTTTTCAGACACATTGATCTTATGGCGTCTCCAGTTTCTTCACTTAGTGCCAGATTTTCGCGAATTTTCATTAAAGTTTTGCACGTTTCAACGCTGTTTTTTATATATAAAATTTTAAAAATCAAATATTTTATCTTATTTTTTATGCTAAATTCGTAAAAGACCCTCATTAACATTCGGGTATTAAACTTGTTAAAAAAATGTGCAGCATTGACGAGTAAATGCAGGTTTTTTCTAATTTCTTACTATATTGTACTATTTTTGCACAATTTATCATCCCATTTCGCAATCGCTCAAAGCATTTTCGTGCATAAGCAAGAAGACAATCTGAGTAAATTTTTCGAGTAAAAAATAAAAAAGGAATGTGCGGTTCATGGGAAAACGCGAAATGTACCTTAGGTTATTATGACATCATAGCGAAAAAGGAACGACCTTATACCATATTTCAGCCAACAAGTTTATATTTGCGAAAGATATTAAACAGTCACTTTCATTACAGTGAATGTCTACAAAATATTTTGAAAAAATTTTAATGTAATAAAGTGTTTGTTAAAATAACTTTCGAAAATATAAACTTTTTGGACTGAATTTTGGTGCGGATAATTTTTCAAGCATTTTACATATTATATTAAAAATGGAATCATAGGTCCTTCTTTTCGCTATGCTACCACATAAATTTGAGACACGTATCACATTTTTCCATGGACCCCCATTTTCTTTTTTTTCATTTTTACATGAAATAATTGTTAAGATTTCTCTTTTTGCTTAAAAAATGTGTTTGATCGATTGCGAAATGGGATGACAAATTGTGCAAAAATGGTAAAACGCAGATTTACTTGTTCATGCTGCACACTAACGAAATTTGATACCCAAATGTCAATGACGGTATTTTAGGTACACTCAGGGAAAAAGCTTCATAAATATGAAGAAAACTTCATTGATTTTCATTCAATGTAACACTTCATAAATATGATGAAAATTTTGCATAAGAGGGCAATTGATGACAGACTTCTTCACTTTTTTGAAATGTTTCATAAACATGATAAATAATTTTCATAACTTTTTATGAAATGATTCATAAATGATATTTAATATTTCATAAATAGGGATAAATTAGTTTCATAAATTTGTGTGAAAGTTTTATAAATTTTTATGAAATGTTTCATAAATATTATGACACGTTTTATTAAACCAATAATATGTAAATATAGGGAAACAAGTGGACATTAGAGTGAGGTAAATTTCTAAAAATAGAACTGTTGTGTTGTTGGAGTTGTACTTCTGAAATTATGTATGCAAGAACAAAAACACCGTGTATTGAATAAAACTAGTTTTAATCACAACAAACTCGACCTGACGATAGCTCAGTATACTAAAGCGCTCTGTCTAACGTTGTAGTGCGAGTGGTGCATGTGGCATTAGAAATCAGTTTATCTATACCACGGTCAGTGATTGCACAGAAAATTTCATATAGACGCAATCGAACAAATAAAAACATAACAAATATTACATTATTCAAAAAAAAAACAGGGTCACTGACGAATGTTCAATACCAGAAACTGAGCAGTCTGATCCAGAAAAATTGAAAATTTACAATGTAGTTATGATTTTTAGAAAATACACTCATTCTTCTCTATCACGCCTTTCACAATCAAATAATATTTAATTGGTGTTTCAGAATTTAAAATAATTTCTATTAGTTTTTGAGTTTCAAAAAGTCTAAAGGGTGAAACATAATTGGATTAAGTGACTTAAGTCAGGTGTGGTACTAAATGAAAATTTTTTTTTTTTATTATTTAAATAATCGTATATAAAAATATTCGTTTCATACCAACATCTGACTTAAGTCACTTAAGCCAATTATGTTTCAGATTTTAATTGCAAATGATATTTTCTATACTTTAAATAAGAATTTCAATAAAAATGCTAACATTTTTAACAAAGTTTATGAAACCTTGTTTTAAAATGATGACGGTCTATGACACATTTGTCCTAAATGTTTATGAAACTTATAATATTTATGAAAGCTTCATAATATGATGAATAATTGGAGACGAACGATTTATAAAACAACATCAATATGATGAATTTTTTTTTCTTTGAGTTTATTTAGCATAAAAAACTAAGATAAAATATTTGATTTTTTAAAATTTTATATATAAAAAACAGCTTTAATGCAAATTTTAGGCAAAATCTGGACCATAAGTGAAAAAACTGGTTACGCCCGTTTAGATCAGCGAAGCTGAAATATTTATGATCAATGATCGGTACGCTTGTATTTGATTTTAGGGACAATTTTATAGCGCTGTATAATATTCAATTTTGAATTGTAAAACTAATGATAGATTTGTATTTAGTGATCGCCGGGCAATTCAAATTTAAATTATTTTGAGAATCGATATTTAAATGTGACTTATGTGCTCTTTTCAACACAATTTATTTGATGGACAGAAAATTATTTCACTTTAATAATCATTCTAATGTAAAAAATATCATAAACACCACCGTGCTGTGGTAAAGTCTTTCCCCCTTTTTATTTTTGTTATACCCAAACATCTTTCTAATATGTATAACAAGATATTTTAATGATGATAAGAAAAACTTGATGAAAAGCTTAAGGTTTTAAATTAATTTTTTGTTTTGAGTAGGATTTTTAAAAATTATTAAAATTCTAGCTTTCATCATGTTAAAAAAACCAAAAAATTTGCATAAAACTTGTTAAATTTGTAATATTTTTCTTACAAGTAAAAGTTAAGATTCAAAGTATTTTTTTTTCAGACTTTTGTTTAAAATTTGTTTCAACTTATGGCAGATGAATTGAAACTTTTTGCATTAACGCCAGCTAAAAAGAGGGAAAAATTTTGACATTTTTATAGAGAAGGGGAATGTTTAACCCGCAATCAAAAAGGCATCATCATCATGGTCTTGTACAAAATTATTAAAATCAAAGTAAAGAACCATAAAAATTTTTTAAAGAAATGCAAATGTTTTTCTTTTAACGTTTTTTTTTTTTTGTTTGTTTTTAACAAAAAGAAAAAATTATAAAAAACCTAAAAAGGACCTATTCAAGCTAAAAACCCCTTAAAACCTTTAAAAACTCAAATTCATAAAATAAGAAAAAAAAAAATGTTTAAGAAAAACAACAAACCAATTTTTGTTAACTAAATAAAAATAAAGCAAAAAAAAAACAAAATTTTTGTAAAAATGTCTGAGAAGGTCTGTTTTTGGTTTCGTTTGTGCAAAAAAGTGCGTTTTTGACTTTATACTTTGTTGTTAGGGGCATAAAAATGGCCAAGACAAAAACTTTTACTTGAAGAGTTTTTTCTTTACTGTTTTTCTCTTTATGTTCAATACACACTTTATCCTTGTAAGAACATTCGAACGAGCTACTTCTACTACTATTATAACCTCCTCTTCTCCGCACGAAAAAAAAAAAATTGTACGTACATTTGCGTTTATATTTCAGTCAGTCAGACGCAAAAAAACTGTCAGAAAAAAAAGCGACTGAAATTAAATTTCCATTCAGCACTTTTAAATGAAATTAATTGAAGTTTTGTTTGGGCTACAAGTGTAGTATAAGTTGCAGTTAGCATTTTACAGTTTAAAACCCGTTCACACTGTAAATCAAAAAAAAATGTGTGGTGGCTAAAACCTTTTCACAAGTAAGGTGAAAATAATTGAAGCTTATTTTATTTTCTAAAGTATTAATGTCCACCAGTGTAAAGCATAAACTTGGATAAATCACCAAATAAAACATGTGTAGTTTAATAAAAATCCAGTTTGGAATATTACCCAAGAGTTTTCGACTTTATATTGCTATCAGTTCAAGAAAATCACACCATTTTTGTCTGCGTATGCAATTCTAAAACAAATATATATGGCTTTCACATCGCTCATTTACTGAAAGACTGGCAAAACTCAAAAAACACGATTTTGCAGAAAACGAGTTTAAAGTTTTCAATCCTTATCTGCCTTCCTCGACCTTTTCTCTATTTATTTGGTCACATTTTTTATAAATAGGTTTCTTACTTAATTTTTCTCTTAGTAAAAGTGTGTGTGGAAATTCGCTAACAATCCAGAGACCAGAGAGTAGCACAGTTTCTCTATAAAACATAGACCCTTTTTTTTTTTTTTTTTTTTTTTTTTTTTTTAATTTAATTTAATTTATTTATTTGATATATTCTATGCTACAAGATTACATCTTATGAATTACAGCATAGAACTTAAAATGATTGTATATTTTTAAATTTGACAATATTAATAGTTAAATAAAGTATTAAAAATGATAAGTTAATAAACTAATAAAATTACAAAATACAGAAGTAAAAATAAAAAAGTACAATAATACTTGTAATACGGATTGCAAAGAAATGACAATAAAACAAAATACAATAAAATTATTTAGTGGTATTCAAAATATTTTATGATATTTTAGTTTAGACCTGTCAAATTTACTAAAATTAATCATTAAAGTCTGCTTGAATTACGCAAGTAAATTTTGTAATTCATTTTAAATTTTAATGCGTTACTACATCTTTGAATGTTGTGTGGAAGTGCATTCCAAAAACGTATAGCACTTGTAAAGAACTGCCACTCTGACATAAGTGTTTGATAAAGTATAGGAATTATCCGTTTTCCTCGCTGTGAAGTGTTAAAAAGCAGGTATTCATGTAGGTACTTTGGTTGTTTTATTATAAATAATCTTATGCAACATTATTAAACATTTTTGTTTCAAGAGATTATCAAACGTCATTCCATAAAGCTGTTGGGCATACGCAGATACACGGTCATATTTTCTTAGACCAAAGACATATCTAGCAATATTATTGAAAGAACATTTAATTTACGTTTGCTATCAGCATCGCAGTTTGAAAAAATTTCGCAGCCATATAGCAAAGATGGCATCAGATAGGCTTAGCTAATAGCATTTTGATTTTAGGTGGAGTAAAATATTGCGTTGCCCAAAGAGTACGTAGCATATTGTATGTTTTAACCGACAATATTATTATGTGGTTTGACCAAGTGAGGGTATTATTGAAAATTATACCTAAATTCCGTACAGATGACACAATATCAATTTTCTGATTATTTAGTCTTACATCAAAGTCACGAGATACCTTAAATAATCGTTTATGTATCAGAATACATTTAGATTTTTTAGGGTTTAAGACATAGGCCGTTTCCCAATGCCCATTGGTGTATTCTACTAAGGTCACTGTTAAGTTTACAGAGTGATACATCAAGAGATTTTTGTGAGCTACTCAGGTACACCTGACCGTCATCAGCATACATGTGCACCTTGCAGTGTTGAAGTCGCGATGGAAGGTCGTTAGCATAAAGTGAAAAAAGTAGTGGTCCTAGTATGGATCCCTGGGGAACACCTCTTAAAATTGAGGCAACAATCAGACGTTTTTTCGTTACTGTAAACAGATTGTGTTCGACCAGATAGGTATGATGATATCAACTTTGTTGAGGTGGTGGAAAAGTTGAACATATTTTTTCAGTTTTTTGACTAAGATATTGTGATCCACAGTGTCAAAAGCCTTTGAATGGTCAAGCAGTACTAGAAAAACTAAATTCCCTTCATCAACATGCTGCCTTATATCTTCGGAAACATTCAAAAGAGCAGTGACACACTGTGTTCAGAGCGGAATCCAGATTGGTAGTCAGATAATAAGTTGTGTCTCTTGATATACGAGTTAATTTGAGTATGCAGTAGTTTTTCTAGCAGTTTGAAAGAAAAGGAAAGAATTGCAATTGGTCTGAATTCAGACCTGGATTTGGGAACAGGAATAATTTTAGCGTGTTTCCATTTACGCGCGAAAAGAGCTAGTTGTAATAATAGTGTTTAAGAAAATGTGTGATATATGGAAGAATAAGAGGTATCAGTAGCTTTAAAAACTTAGGATGAATATTATCAAAACCTACAGCATTAGACTTAATACTCAACAAGCAATTTAGAACATCAGTTTCATTAACGCACTCAAATTCAAACATGTTAGTTAATATGTTGTCTGTAGCAACTGTTGCAATCGAGTAGTTAGCATTATTAAAAAATTCAGTATTTTCAAAGTTTGTAGAAATTAGGATATGCATCAACCATTGGTATATTAGTAAAGGCATTGTTTGATTTCATTCACATCAACAAACAATTGATGTGTTTTTCTCATCCTTTCCAATACCTATATCCTTGATTGCCTGCCAAGTTTGTTTGTATTACTGCATCAGAAAAACGCTTGGAATAATATTCTGATTTAGTTTTTACAATTAGGTATTAACATCTCTCCTAAACTGACGATATTCATTGTGCAACTCAGTTGTTTTAAACTTCTTCCAACGTGAAAAAGCTAAGTCTCTCTTTTCATAAGTTTCTTATAGCTGGTGTGAACCAGACCCTTTGCACACAAACTTTCCAGCAAAAATAAAATATATTCTCCTCTAACTCGAAATTTTTACACAATGACATACAGTGGTGTTCAAAACATTTGCTAATGAAATCATGGTTTACGGTAATTTATATTTTTTTTGATCAAAAAGATTTGTGGTATAAGTTTTGGTTTTTTTTTATTAAATTCAGTTATAGCATATTATTTTACAAATACAAAAAAATTATTCATAATTTCTCAAAAATAAAAAAAAGGAAAAAAAATAATCCGATAATGCCGTGTTCCAAAACATTTGCAGCTCTTAAAGTAATTAACAGGAAATACAAACAATTTTCTTAACGCTCAGTATTTTGTAGCGTAGCCATTATTTTTTATAACTTCTGAACACTCTTAGGCATTGAGGCAATGAGCTTTTTAATATAATCGTCAGAAATTTCATTCCACTGCTTCTCCAACTCGACGAAAAGGTTATCACCATTTCGGAATACTTTATTGCCGATATTCCGTTTTACAATCATCCACATGTTCTCAATCGGGTTGATATCGGGAGATTGAGCCGGCCACGACATATTTATTTAATTTTCCTGCAGCCAAACTTTTACAACCCCCGCCGTGTGTTTTGGGTCGTTGTCGTGCTGGAAGGTCCATGAGAGTGGCATTTCCCATTCAGCATACGGAAGAATAACTAAACTCAAAAGATCTCTATAGAATGTGGCCGTCATTGTGCCAGTAATGCGGTGAATTGGGCCAATCCGATTTCCTGAAAAACACCCCTACACCATAATGTTTCCACCTCCGTGCTTCAATGTGGCGGTTGTGTAGCTGGGATTAAACTTTTCGCCTCGTGGTCTTCGAACATTGGTTCTTCCATCTGATCCCCGGAGGTTGAATTTAGACTCATCTGACCACAATACATTTTTCCATTGTTGTTGAGTCCAGTTCAAATGGGTGCGTGCAAAGTCAAGCCGAGCTTTTCAGTTTTTTTTCCGACACAAACTGTTTTTTTGTACATCTATAACATCTAAGACCATATTCTCGGGCTCTCCTTTTAATGGTGGGAAGACTGGCATCTATTAAAAGTTCAGTTTTAGCTTCTCTGGGAACTGCTTTGGGATATTTCATAAAAAATTCTTGATTTTTCCGATCTTTCTTACAGTTGTAATACGGGGTCTTCCACCTTTATGAGTTGTGTGGATGTTACCACTATTAACAATGCGGCAAATCGTTGATTTTGGAACAGAGTACTTTATAGAAATTTCATTTTGGGAAAGTCCATTTTGAAAATCATTTAAATCTTTTTGATTTAAAATAAGAATTGTATTTATATCCTGCCATTTTTTACAAAAAATATTCCTACGATGTTTATGCTTCCAACATCTTATTACAACTATTAAAGAACAATAATTATAATAAATTTGTTTAAAAAATGTAACGGCCTGAATCTCATATTAAAAAGGAATGCGATTACCGTTATATCCTAGCATTTGTTAGTATAATCGTTTCGTTAAGAGTAAGAATAATGAGAGTTGCAAATGTTTTGAACACCTGCATTTTATTATTATTAATTTTTTTGTTGTTTTAATTTAACTGAATTAATTTGTTTTATTAGTTTAACATAAAACAATGTATGAAGAATATGTATAAAACTAATTTTAGTAACTAAGTGTGATTTGAAGAAAATAAATCAATGAAAACAACAAATGCGATATCAGGTTCCAAATGTTTTGTATCTACCTCTTAATCGCGTTTTTTGAGTTATGTCAGTCTTTTAGTAAATAAGCGACATGTTTTTTTTTTGGCTTTAGGTCCTATATTGATATTCATTCCTTTATAATTTAATATTGAAGATGTCTTTCAATAATTTATGTAATTAGTGTGGGGTTTAAGACGCTATTTAAGTGGCGCAGTGCTCAAACTGCCTGAAGACACTAAATTCGGTAAATTCTTATTTGTAAAAGCTCCAGTGAAGCCTATTTGAGTTCTTAAATCAAAAACAAATCGTTATTTATGATAAGCTTACATTATTAATAACGTTTGCGCTTATTTATGGCTTTAGTGTATAAAGCTGATACACCTACTTTATGTATTTCCGCAAAAATGTTATGACAGCGATATTTATTTATATAAAAATGATTTTCCATATCGATGTTTGGTGAAAAGTTGTATGGTGGTTTAGAAGTGAAACCAAAAATTTCAGAATGAATGATTTTTATCAATTTTATTATAAAACTAGACAATTTGATTTTTACTATTTACTAACAAAAAAATTGAGGAAATTAAAAAAAAAATAAATAAATATTTAAAATGCACAAAATTAAGATTATTTAAAAAATTCTCAAATTATTCTTTAAAAAATGTTTAATAATTTGTGAAGAGTAGAGTGTGTTAATAGAAGTAATGCAAAATTTTAAATTTGAAAAATATAAAAATATATAATATGAATTATCCCTGCGGGAAATGAAGGGTCGATTGATCCAAAGTGGTAATTCTGTGATATATGATTGTGGTAGCACGTCACGAAACTGGTGAAACCAAAATTGTGGTGCACCAAAAAGTGTTAATTTGGGTGAAATGTACAATCAAGTTACTATAGCTATGGTGATAAAACATTCACTGGTTGGTACCAGATATATCACGTGACTGGAGAAAAATTAACATAACATCAAAGTGTACTGAAGCAACTAGGGTCGTTGCAGTTAAAGTTCATACTGGCCATTGATTGAACTGGTTGATAACCGTTAGCAGTGGATAAAAACATGGAAATTAGTACACTCAAAAATATAAGTTAGTACAAAAGTTAGTAAAACCTCTTGTAAATCAGGTATACTATTTTTTAGCAAATTTTTTGCTAAAATCGTGTTTTCGGCTAAAATTTTTGTTATACTTATTCAGCATTTAACTGTTTTATACTAATGCTTTACTAATATACTAATGTTTTACTAATTAATTTTGCTAAAAAAAATTGTGCTGATAAGCACATTAATAGTGTGGACGGCAACCAGATTGAAAGATATACGCAGAATGAAGCAGATGTCGCGGCATGTCAAGATGTAGTAAAGAAGAGGAAAATGATACTAAAAAGTACAACTCTAATAAGACATATAAAAAAATCAACCACGGAAGACTTTTGTATTTGTTTTTCATAC
This sequence comes from Delia radicum, assembly GCA_021234595.1. Lineage (NCBI taxonomy): Eukaryota > Metazoa > Arthropoda > Insecta > Diptera > Anthomyiidae > Delia > Delia radicum. Next base: position 188,717,208 of record CM037852.1, read on the forward strand.
ATAAAACAAAATTGAGGATTAAAACAACTTAAATTTTGCGTTGTCACCGGCTTGTGAAAATAATTGTCTATTAATAAAATAAAAGACAAAAGAAAATATTTAAATTTAATATGTGTTTCTATAATAAATGTCAATAGATTAATAATCTAGTGTGGTCAAATTGCAAACAAACATATACAGACATGTAGACAGAGTAAAGCGAAAGACAAAGACACAGATCTTAGTATGGTTCCTTTTCTTATTGCAAAAAAAGGGTTTTTTTTATCGTTTCGTTTGTTTTTGTTTATTTTTTTCGTTTCGTTTCTATAATTATCTTCGGCAGTTGCGTCCTTAAAAGATAGCATCATTTAGACAACCATTGATGTAAGTAGTTGAAAGAAAATTTTTTTATGTTATATATATTTATTTCTATATATTTTCATATATTAAATTACTTCATGACATCAATGTGGGAAATGAAAATTTTTATATTGCGTAATTATTGTAAATTATTTTTAAAAGAATCACAAAAATATGTTTTATGATTTTCAGCAAATATATTAACTAAATTACAATTTGTTTACAATTTTTTAGCGTTTTTTTTCAGTCTACTAAAATTCAGCAAAAAATTTATTAATTTTTACCAACGCTTTTTTATTACTAATCTACTAAGTGTTAGCAAAAATTTTGCTGAATCTACTAATTTTATTGCTAAAAATCAGCTCGCTGATTTTCAGCAAAAGATTTTGCTGACATTAGCAATTTTTTTGCTAGCACCCTCCTGACTAAAATTTTGCTGACTCAGCAAAATTTTTTGCTGACTTTACAAACTTTTTTTTTGAGTGTACCGAAGAATGCAGTTTCTTGACTGCTGCAAAGTCGACACAACACTGCAGGATTTTTTATGTACCGACATTGAAGACGTAACACTCCACTGGTTTAAAATAACAGAATACAGAACAGTTTAGACAGTGTCCAAGTTTGTCAGACATGGCGATTTCTCGCCAAACGTAGCGATCTTAGAACTCGTTTGGCAAGTTAATTTTCGAAATACCGACTGGCGATTTTGTTCGAGTGAATGGCGATATTACACATAATATATCGCTACGAAAAAACTATCACCAGAAATTCAAAATTTCTGCATATTGGTTCGAAATATCTTTTTAAGATATTTTACAAGATTTTGGTAACGATTTTTTATGTGTAAGTGATTGATTTTTAAGAATTTCTTTTGGGAACAAAATTGAAACTGAGTATATATTTTTGTTACTCTGGTTTATAAGTAATTCATTAAATTTGTGCTGAATTGTTGCAGGCTGCTTCTTTTTGATAAAGATATTATTGTGAAGCTAGAATTATAATGCAACATATAAAATTAAAATGTTCATGAAGGGACTTTTTGGAAGTGTTGGAACATAAAAATTAGTAGAAATTGTTTGATAATACCAATGTTAGCAATAAAGAAAAAACTTGCAAAAAATCTATATTTTGAACATCCGGACTTCTTGACAAGTTTATGTACTTTTTCAAATTTAAATTTGTTACAAAGAATTTAATGTTATAGTTTTTTGTTGGGGTATAGACAAAATAAACTAATTTTTCTTGTGCCTTTTTGAAGTTTTTTTTGAACAGGTGGTATGGCACGCTGTTTTGGATAAGTGCAGTGACTGGTTCCGGACGGGCTCTTTATCAACCCGTACATAATATGATACAGTCTGAATAAAAAGTGGCAGGTTACTTGCTAATTACTTTTCGCATGCCCGGCGACATGTATCCCTTAGACCTGTGCAGTGATACGTCGCAAAACTATTCAATTTAAACTACCCCTATAACAGAACACATTGCGCTTAATATGTGACCAGTTTTCCTTCAGATGCTTATCAACGACAGTAGGGTTTCGAACTCTATTGACTCGTTGGAGCATCGTCGGAATGTGGGTTGTGTGACTTTGTTCTATAGATATTACCATGGGAAGTGTTCTGCTGAGATAAGCCGACTCATCCCGAGGGACCGGGTCTCTGTTCGTACTACCCGCTTGTCAAGTAGATCTCATCCGTTTGTTGTCTATAGCCCGGCAAATCGCACAACGCATTACAGAGAAAACTCGTTTTTCAGTCGCACTAGCCGTATGTGGAATTGTCTCCCTGCGGAAGTCTTCCCTGCAAATTACAATTTAGAAAAATTCAAGTCAAATGTACACAACACTACTCCCTTCTTTCCTCCTCCCCATAACCTATTTTCCTGATATCAACACAATGCAATGCATTAGTAGGGGCATCCCCTGAGTGTTGGTTCAACATAAAAAAAAAAAAAAAAAAAAATATTCATTTCAGTCGGTACGGTGATAGGTTATCTTGGTAAAGTTATTCGCCACGTCACACAGTGATCCACAGGTAGCAATTGTCACCTCCTATGACAATCCCATGTTAAAAGTACCGGTCACTTTCATATAACAGAACCGAAACTTGGACTGGTTCATACACACAAAGTTCTAATAACGTGACCATACCAATGACTGGTCTATTTCCCATAGGGATATGACAAAATATCTGCGCTAGGAAGCGTAGATATTTTGCTTCATTAAGATATTAGAGTCCATGTCGGTATACCTAACTTGTTAGTTTTTTTTTTTCGAATTGGGGGTAAAATTTTAATCTATTGTATTATTTCAGTGTGCACAGTGCACACAACAAATACTATTTTTACGAACTTTCCTTTTTTTCTTTGTCTTTCTTTCCATGAGTCCTTTTTAAAAGAAGTTGATTTTATTTTTCTTAATGCACGTCTTTGTTTTATTGTCAGGCGAGTTTTTTTATTACACATTTTTGTAATTTTCTATTTTTTGGGATAACAATTTAACGATTTTTATTACATCCGCTAATGGCACATTTAAACCAACATTTTGGCGGTATATAATGTTCAAAGTTTTTCTTTTATTATTATTTCTAACCATTTCATATTAGAAGATGGTGAACAAATAATACTAAAACAAAATCGCTTATAAAATGATTTAGTCTAGAAATAAAAAATAAAAAATCTCTTAAAATTTTCTTCGTTTTTTTTTGTAAAAGTATGCATAAATGAGTTTTATTCTATGGTATTAACTCAGAAGGTGGTAGAAAATTCATTTTTAATCTTCTTGTTAAAACAAATAGAAAAAATGGAGGAAATTTTAATGAGAATAATAACAGGAAACTTAACATTTTAAATTATTTAGGTGCTGATTGATGAATAGCTTGTTGGCTTCTTTATTGATCATTAATTAAATTCTATTTAAGTAAGAACAGTCAGAGCCATTCAATGAATAATTTAGCATCTTATTTATGACCTTTTTTCTATCTTTTGATAATAAATATTTTTTCATGTATTTTTGATTCATTACTGGCACAAAAAAAAAAAATAGAAAATTAAAAGAGGAATATAATTAAATTTTAATTTGCTTGTATATAATTAGAAAAAAGGAATATATTTTTTAAGTGTTAAAATGTGTTCATTCTAAGTAGTTTATATTTGCACAATGCTAATGAAATTAATGAATATATTTAAAGAAAATTGTAGATTTAATTAAGATTTTGACCTTTATTTATTAGATATTGTCTCCTTTTTGTTAAATACGGTTCTTAGAATTATTGGCAAAAGCAACTGAAAAACCTCCTAATCAGGGACACTGCCAATAACGGACATTCCAACAAAATCATTATCATTATCACATATGTAAGTAGAAACGAAGTTGCCAACTTTGGCGAAACACTGACAAAACCAAATAATATTTGAGTAATATGTGTGTGTCACATAACAAATTTGTTTGTATCAACAGAATTTCATCCAACCGAACAGATTCGGTTGCTGCAAAGTCGAAAATTCGGTAGTCACAACTGAATTCAGTTGTTGTTACCGAATTGGGTGTTGTAGCAACCAAATTCGGTTTTGCGAACTGAATTCGGTTGGGACAACCGAATTTACGAGATTGCAGCAACCGAAACAATTCGGTTGGATGAAATTTTATGAGAGTATATAACTAGATTTTCCAAAATAATGTTAATTTAAAATTGTTTGGCCCTGCCTGTATTCAAACCCTGACCACCAGATTGGCAGCCGAGAGCACTCACTACCCACAGAGCTCACTAGAAACATAAAAACTTGTTTTGTTATTTTAATTTTTGATCATATAATTGCCAATTATTATATCCTAATGAAAAAGGACACACAACTTGATAGCTTAAAACGTAAATAAGCAATAACAGCTGGCTAACCGTTGCACACCATTTCAGGGAGACAAAGTTCTATATCTTAGAAAATAATAAAGAAAATAAAATAAGAAATTTGGTAGATGACGTCATTGGACCAAGATGCAGCTTTGAATGATATTGGACAATTGCCATGCCCACCACCCATACAATTAAAAAAAAATTACGTATGATACGATTCATGTTGTAACAAATAATTTGAACATATCGCACACCTAGTACAAAAGTGACTCAACTCAAAATTTTTAATTTTTCAGAAATCGAAAAAAAATATTTGCAACTTCATACCAATTGAAACATAAAGAAAGACAACTGTTTTTTAGCAACAGTTAACATAATACACTAATATTTTTTTATAGATAAACAAGTATATTCTGCATAGTTTAAGCATATAAAACCGAAAAATTAATATTTTGAGTTAAGTCACTTTAGAACTGGGTGTGCGATATGTGTCAGCTTGTGTATGAATGTAATTCGAAATGTTTTTCTCAATTATTATTATACAATAACTAAATTTTAATATTTAAGCATTTCCAAAGTAACGGTAAATTTGGAAATAACTGATTTTTTATATAAAAAAATAAATTTTTCATTCGTTCGTAAACTCGAAAAGCCGAAATTTTTTTCGTGTTGTGAAAAGTAATAGTTGTGTAAAAAGCTGAATAACCATTAAATTTAGAATGTACTCTTAATTTAAATAATAAAAAATTTGTAGGGTCCGACTGAACAGTTTGGCCAAAAAACTATATTTGGTCAGATTTTTTGGTATCTGGATGCAATGGGGATCAATTTTGGTATTGGAAACATATTTGTTGAGCCGATTTAATTCGATTTTGTGTATAGAATTTAAGCAAAAAAAGCCGATTTGATCGAACTTTTGGAAGCCGAACAGTGAATTCATTGCTTAACTACGGACTTTTCTTTAAATTTGATACTTATAATGTAATCAGCAAAATAAATTTACTAAATTTGTCCACAATGCTTCAAAATACCGAATACCTACCAAATGTATTTTCTGGCCAAACTTGTCGGTCGGGCACTAAAATTTAAAAATTCGCGAAATATTAATTTTTTTAATATCGATTCATGACAGAAATGTAACAAATTAGTAAAAATGAACAAATTGGGTAACAATATCATATCTTTATATTATTTTTTTAAATCGGTGACAAATGTAATAATAATATTTTTAAAACTATTTCGTTTTATGAAATTTTTTAAGAATATCGTACAGATGGGCAGCGAAAAAAAAATGTGAGTTTAGCGTTACAATTTGCCTAATGAGAAATAATAACACGGATGAACACGAATCGTAACACGGAATTTCTTCATCACATCATTGTGATATCTTAAGCTAACGTTTTAATAAACCCTGTTCTTCGCTGTATTCGGATATTCGGGATGTTATAATATCGCTAATTAAGATTTATTCACAAAATCTGAGAGTTCTATCTGTTGCTTTTTAAATTCCAATATCTTATTCCTTCTGTAAGAAATCCACGAATAACCACGTCTTTTTGCATATCTATCGAAAATATCGATTTGGTTAGTTTATACGAGTTTGCTTCATATCATTATAAAGGAAAACATATAAAAACGCTAAAATATGTATATATTTTTTTTTTTTAATGTCGATTTGGACAACATATGGCATAACTATCACATATGGTTTGTGTCAATAATAACAAATATGGTATTTTGGAGGGTAAAGATCTGTCATTATAATTCAGTATTCGATAGACGCCAAAGTGTAAGCACACATTTTTTTCAATCGCTATAATAATGTCTAATTTTGTGCCTAAAAAAGATGTTTTGCGGGAAAGTCTGATAACCTTCTTTCATTTGAAGAAAACGTCTGCTGAAAGTTATCGATTGTTGGTAGAAGCATACGGTCAACATGCACTGACTAAAAAAACTTGTGAACGATGGTTTGCGCGATTCAAAAGGGGGTGATTTCGACACAGAAAAAGTTTTTGAAGTAAGGAATTGGAAGCATTACTCCTCGAAGATTGCTGTCAAATGCAAGAAGAACTTGGATTATCAGTGGGAGTCACACAATAGGCCATTTCCCTACGTTTAAAAGCATTGGGATTCATTCAAAAGAAAGGAAACTGGGTCCCATATGAATTGAAGCCGAGAGACGTTGAAAGGCGATTTTGCATGTCGGAAATGCAGCTTGAACGCTACAAAAAGAATTGATTTTTGCATCGTATTGTTACTGGTGATGAAAAAAGTCATAAAGCCCGGCCAACCAGCCAAATCAACGCCAAAGACGAATATCCATGGCACCAAGGAAATGCTCTTCACTACTATTCACTTTAGAAAAGGGTATCAGAAATTGGTTTGTTTCATTCTTTACCTCAAAAGCTGAGCAGTTCTTTTGGCGCGGAATGCATATGCTACCAGAAAGATGGGAAAAAGTAGTGGCTTGCGATGTACAATACTTTGAATAATGTATCAATTCATTTTGTTATTTGAATAAATGCATGCATCAAGCAACAAAATCGACATAATTAACTTGCATACCCAATAATTTTCTTCAAAAATATGTGTTTTTTTTTTTTTAAACCCAAGTTTTATGTTAAAATGACTTTCAAGAAAGCTTTTTGGTTGTTTCATAATCACTAAAGGAAGAAGATCCGCTGGTTATTTTTTCAGAAATATAGTACATAGATCGGTCAAGTTTTAATTTTCGGCTGTTACATATATCATAAATGTGCTGGCACTCATTATTGATTTTGTATAAGATCGGAAAATTTCGGCTGACAATTTAACTTGTTCCTTAAAGTAGACACTTTAGATATTTCTTTAAAATAAATTTCGTGCTGATCCGTTATGATCCCAAAAACTTTTCTCTTAGAGAACTCTTTTATTTTTTTTTTAAATCTAACGAAAAAAGTTGTTTCTTTAACTGAATAAAATTAAAAAAAAAAACATTTTTTAAAAATGAAAAATTTTAAAATTAAGCACTATCATAAAACCTGTTCTACTTTTGTAGTTTTAGACTTTATTTCGGATTCAGCGCATGATTTTACATTTAAAAAAAATTGCAAATATCGTGAATTGAACATTTTTTTTAAATTTGTAAACTAGTGTAATATAATCGCTTTAATTTAGTTTAAACTACAATACAATTATTGAAACTACTTCAGAAAAAAATTTCTTTAATAACTCAATTATGCAACGCCTTTTTTAGTTTTACTTTAATTTTGTATTTAATATAAAAACCTACAACGTTATTCACTTTCGTTTACCTCAATCCAGAATTAAATAAGAAAAAATGAAACTATACATAATAGCAAATATACACAATACCTCAATTTCATTTTCCTTTAAACTTTCAAGAAAAATTAAGGTTATTATAAATAATTTGCACTTGGCAAATGTTTCCTTTCACACAACACTGAAAAACACACACAAGCATAAAGGCTCTTATGGGTACATACATCACAAACTGAGACACGGTGCACAGTGGTATATATCACAATTTTTTTGGAAATAATTCGGCCATTTCTTACTTATAGTTAGTGGTCCGATTGCAATGAAATTTGCAAAAGGAATAACTGATGTAATATCGAGCTTAAGTTTTGATTTTTAACCTTCCACACCCGCCGGTGTCGGCAAAATTTGGTAACTTTTTGTATATAAAATTTTTACTGCTCGGCATTTTTTTGTTTCTCATACGATTTTCAAAAAATTAACATATTTTTAATCTTATAGTAGACACCAACAAAAAAAACATGCATATGTGGCTATCTCTAGTAGTTCCCAAAATGTTAAATTAAAAATTTGTTCAGAGTCAGGTCCAGTTTCTTACGAATAGCGGTGCGAAATCAGGCCAACTTATTTTTGTAAGATAGATGTTATTTAACTAAGTAAATTTTGAATTAAATAAAAAACAAAATCAATTCAATATATTGTTCCCCTCAAAAACTACACTCAGGGAACTTCTGCTTTAAAAATATATCGCTTACGAAGAATTTCAGTCGGTTGGTACACTCGGGGAAGTTCTGCTTTAAAAATATGTAGTTGTTTGGGTTGTAATACAGTTTATTTATTTTTAATGTAAATGTCAGTCATTTGTTGAACAAACAAAAGTTTTTACTAACCTTGTAGTTCATTTAAAAAAACAAACCACATCAAGTGACTGTTTTATAATCTTACATTCATTTTTTATAGTCGTTTTTTGTTATTTAAAATAATAAAAAATAAATGTTTGTTTATTTTTACTAACATATACGGTTTATTTTTACTAAAGGGTTCGCCAAATAACTTTTTTTTTTGAACTCCTGAACCAATTGGACTTTGTATGGCGTCATACCAAGTTCTTTATGCAAAATTCGTCTCAATGATGTCTCCGAAATGTTCAATTGTTGAGAACGACGGTGAATTGATGTTGATGGAGCTTCACGCACACTTTCTGCCACAGCAGCAATATTCTCGGGTGTACGCACTGTTTTTGGCTTTTCACGCTTTGGTTTATCGAAGAGGATGCCAGTTTCTTTCACTTTTTTCACAAGATAACGAACATACGGACCATATTCGTCCAGCGGAAGGATAAAACTAATTATGTATCTGTCAAATCAGACATGAGCTAAGTGTTACCATTCACGAAATAAGCACTAGTTAAAAAAAAAAAAACGTTAGATGGCGGACCCTTTACAATTGTGGTTTATTTTTTGAAACATTAAAACCCAAATGACAATGTTAGTTGAATTTACTGAAATTTCATTTGTTTTTAACTACATTTGCAGTGGTCTTTACTTACACAATATTCTAAAAGTACATTTGTTTAAATTGGAAATTAAAAAAATCAAATGTTCTCAATTTTCTCCACAAAGAGCACCAAGTGTCGTTTACTTCCAGATAAATATTTTCTTTCTTAATATATAAAGCGTGCATACTATTCGCAAAGGTCCTTTTGTACAAAAGCGAGTTGGTTAAAAAAAGTTTTTGATTTCTGCATACTTTTCCCCCCAGCTGCTTTTAAAATTAAAATAGGTGGCGGAAGCTACTGCATATACTGCAACATATACCTAATTTCCTGAATAAGTATCTTCCAAGTCCCGGCAGCAAACTATGTAAAAAAGCCCAATTTAGGCAATTTTTATTTTTGGGAAATCTTCAAAAGTTACCCCCTATGAAAATATTTCATATATTTCTTATTTTTAGTGTTTCTAACTGTGTTCAATGTTGTTAGATATGAAAACAAAGACTCATAATAAGAAATATTTGCAAAACAAGTAACTTTTAAAGATCTTCTGTTAAGGAGTAATAAACATGCTATAGAAGTGTTTAGTATCGTTGAAAAGCAAATTAAATGTAAATTACGACATTTTAAAAAAGTGACCCAATTCGCACTTTTGGTACAATAAAAATAAAAAAAAATCCCAAGAGGATGGTAGATATTTCTGTTTTTGTTAAATTGTAAATCCCACAATTCCCAAAAATAAATCCAAAAATGAATAGAGCATCCATGGTTTTTGTTAGTCTCTACTAGCAGCTTACAAATCGGATTAGAAACAAAAAATGGTTCAAAATACAAACTTAAGCTCGAGCTTACGTCACTTATGACTGTCATTGCAATCGGATTACTAAGTAAGAAATGACCGATTTATGTCCAAAAATGTTGTGATATATCCCACTGTGCGCAGTATTTATTTGAAAAGTGGGTTAAACACCGATCAATGTGTTGTAATAAGTAATAAAAGCGAAACATGTAATAATACACATATTCATATTTTGACGTTTTATATTCATATATTGTATGTGAAGGCAGTTAAAAAACAATAGCAAAAGCAAACTTTTAAAAAATACAGAGTGAAAATCGAATTTAAGATACCTTAAAAAATCTAGTACATTGATACATACACTCAAAAGAGTTTGTAGTTTAAATTAACTGAAAATGCAATTTAACATAAATGATAAATCACTTAAAATCCGGTGTACTTACGTTTCAATTAAATCAAATGTTTCTTGTTATTTATTTTTTAATTATCGTTTAAACAACTGACAAAACCGTAAGAACAAAAGAATAGTAAGTTAAAAATAATGTTCAAATTTTAACTGCAGATCAGTAAAAATAAAAGTTATATTCAGTTATTTTAAATCATTTTAGTTTCTGCTTGTTTTTCTTTTCTACAAAATGTATACACAACACACATTTGTGTAAATTTGTTCAAATTCGTGTAATTGAAATTGAAATAATTTTATATATAAACTATTTTAATACAAGAAATAACAACACTAATTTTCGAATATAACGGAAACTCAGAAACTACAATAAATTAAAATCATAAATTTTCAATTTATAACGAGCTTTCAACCTCCGCATATTTACAAAAATAAAGCAAATCAAACATATTAGCTTGGTTGATACTAGTATTTCGATCTGGCTAAAGATCTCATCAGAACCCGAAGTTTTAGAAAAGCTAGAGCCTATATAATAGGCAGAACTTTAACAAAATAATAATCAATTTTTCTCCATTCTTGTCTTCTTAGTAATCAACCACGTGGTTATGTCTTTTCCTAACAAGCATCATGACGTTACTAAACTTTGAAGACCAAAAATGTTCTATTTATATAAAAAAATTTTAGTGTGTACTCTGGCTCAAGTAATATTTTATACAGCTATATTAGTTTTTTGTTTTTATATACATCGAGATTATTTTTATGTTATTTTCAATTTATAACGAGCTTTCAACCTCCGTATATTTACAAAAATAAAGCAAATCAAACATATTAGCTAGGTTGATACTAGTATTTCGATCTGGCTAAAGATCTCATCAGAACCCGAAGTTTTAGAAAAGCTAGAGCCTATATAATAGGCAGAACTTTAACAAAAAACCTATTAATAATCAATTTTGCTCCATTCTTGTCTTCTTAGTAATCAACCACGTGGTTAGGTCTTTTCCTAACAAGCATCATGACGTTACTAAACTTTGAAGACCAAAAATGTTCTATTTATATAAAAAATTTTTAGTGTGTACTCTGGCTCAAGTAATATTTTATACAGTTATATTAGTTTTTTGTTTTTATATACATCGAGATTATTTTTATGTTATTTTCAATTTATAACGAGCTTTCAACCTCCGTATATTTACAAAAATAAAGCAAATCAAACATATTAGCTAGGTTGATACTAGTATTTCGATCTGGCTAAAGATCTCATCAGAACCCGAAGTTTTAGAAAAGCTAGAGCCTATATAATAGGCTCTAGCGTTTTTTATTTTGAGCTAACCTATTAAAACGGAGTATACCACTGGATTCTACGACCCAAAATTAAGTTTACGTGCCCGGGGTTTTGGTGTGTCATTTTCACATACTTACTGTGCAATTAGAGTTCTCTTTTTGTAATAGTAACATTTTAATTATATTTTCAAACCTGTCAATTCAAAATAAAATGCAAATGAACTTTTTTGGAATTTTATTTTGGAAAATATATTTTTAATGATGTCATCTTTTTGGGAATGGGAAAGCACATGTTGCCATTACTTGTACCACCTGTTAAAGTGCCTTGCCAACGGTTGTACGTTTGTCTTTTTCTGTTGGGTAGGCTTTTCAGTAACGATTTCGTTATTGCATACAAAATTAGTTAACACTATTACTTTGCTGTCGTTATTTATAAATTTATTTCAAAAACTCCATTTTAGGTCAGATTACGATGCTTTAGGGGGACAGCATCTACATTAGGGTGTTAGCTTTTTGCATTTTTTGAAAATATCAAAAATTACATGGCATAGCCGTGTAGGCACTGAACAAATATTATGGGACACGATCTTAACTTTTCGATGTTCCCGCAACAAAAGCAATAAAGTTTTGATTACATTTGTCTTAATTTTCAAAAAATTTAATATTTTACTTAAAATTAGATAGTTTTTTTTTTTTGTTATGTACAGTGGAGAGCAATAGTGAAAACCTGTAAGAACTTTTTACACCTAAAAACTCAGGCCGAAAAATTTTTGACAATTGAACTAAAGTTTACTTTTTTAAAGGTGTAAGGCACGCTGAATCAAAATCTGGTCTCAGAATCATCAGCCGTTCGAGCTATATTAACGGGAAAAGTGTCGTTTTTGATCTAAATGCTCCGATTATTTACCTTTCTATAAATAAAGATTTCAAAATACTTTTAAGGGCACATGAACAAATTACTCTTACCCTTTTTTCTAGTTTTTTTAATTTTTTCAAAAACTGTATGAATCAAACATACAATTTTTTCCAAAAACGTTTCTACAATGTATGAATTTGTTTCTATCTAGTATGACAAAGTTCATAATGTTTTTTTTTTCTAATAATTAATAATTTTTTCACGCATATTGAATTAAGCATCAAGACTTTAAAGAGTTCACTAATTTTAAATAAATACTGTATTTATATAAAAAAAAACGCTTAATATATAACTACATTCTATTTCATAAAAATAATTTCAGAAAAAATATGTATTGCACTGATCCCGACGCATTACTTATTCCATTGATTTCCTGACACAATATCGTTTAAGACTCAAATGGTCCTAAATTGCACAAAAAAAGTGTTTACCACAGTCAGCTTCCATTTTTCTTTATTGGTGATATGGGGAAATTTGAAAAGGCTTAAGATAAAATGTACTAACTATAGAACAATTTTCTACGTATATACCATTTCATATTTGATGCTAAAATATATATGCATCTAAAGGTCTTCAAAATTTATTTGTTTGAAAAAAGAAAATAAGAAGTTATGACAATATTTTTCAATTCAAACTAACTTCACAAAAATTCATAACTTGTTCATACATATAATAAATTGATAATAAGAAAAACAGTTCATACTATTTAGGTACAATTGTGGTTCTGTGAAATGTACAAAATGCAGGGGTTAATTTAAAAAAAATTAACAAAATAAGCTTAATTTAAAAAGTGTTTTATTTCAGTTGTCAATATGTTGCAAACTGGAACTGAAACTATAAACTACACAGTTATTTAATGTAGGTTATAAATAAAAAAGTTCTTAAAGGAAAAAGTTTAATAATAAGTATGAATATGAATTATTCAAGTTAAACTGAAATGCAAATGTGTCAGGAATTAAATGAAAAAGAAGTTTCTTTCAAGTTTGTATTTTTATTAAAACATACAGCCATGTTCTGTATTTAACTTTTTTTTTTTAAATTAGCAATTATGTTAAATAAAATAGCAAACAATATGAAACCAAATTATATTTGACTAAAGTATATAACATGGCTGATTTGAACCACTTATTATGAAAGTGGTATGAGTCCATTATAAAAAAAAAAATATATAATGATGGCGTTATATAATATTCAGTAGCTTCTATCAACAAGTATAGGAAGCTAAAGAGATTGCAGAACACGCAACCAACGTTATATGCCCTCTTGCTGAAAATAATTTAACATTAGTTGAGAGTTTTAAAATTTTGCTTAATTTTAATAAATATTATTAATATGTTTATTAGTTATATAATATTAATTAATTAAACTGGTTTTGCAATACAATTAAACCTAAAAACATTGTTTAAATAGCAAAAAAAAAAAATTTGCTTAAAATATGTTAACATTGCAAGAGATTTATTAACATATTTCTTCCGTGCACGGCAAGAGCCAGTTCATGCACAAAAGCAAATTGCAAAGGGCCTGTTTATATTTCCTGCACAACAATTTTTTACATAACTTAACGCAATTCTTGTATAAGTTGTTTTGAATAGAATGGATATCCTGCACATAAAAGTATTGTATGGCTCTTTTAAACATTGATCTTCAGATTCAAAATCTGCTCTTCAAAATTTACTAGCACGTACCATTTTTGCGAAATTCAAAATTTTGTTACATTTTCAAATGACTTTTTTTTTTAGCAAATTTTATAATTAATATATTATGTTCTATGTATGTAGACTTATCATGTGAAAAACCCCGCTCATTTTTTAATTTCTTAAATAATATATTGAAAAGTTTTTATTTTGAAAGTAGTATGAGTCCCTTTAATTTACAACAAAACTAGTAACCCAGCAAAAATTTTCCAAAAGGTAAGCGGGTTTGTAATCAAGCATTTTGGGCAGAACGCATTCCATACTAGATTACCTACTCGATTCTTTTAACAGGGCGTGAGACTAAAATAATTGATTCTTTAGAATTGATTATTTTTTTTACCGAAGAACCATTTACTTTATATTTTTAAGAACTACATATATTTTTTAATAAAGAAATAGTTCTATTGTAAAACTACGAAGTACTTACACAAAAAAAATAAATAAATAGTTTCCTAGAAAAAATAAGAAGTACTTAAATTTAAAAAAAAGAAGTAGTTCCATAAGTAAATTCAACTTTTACTTACAAGTGATTCTCCTAGGTCACTCAAATATAACGATCAAAACTCATACGGAAATAAAATCCTAAAAAGTAAAACATCGAATTGTTATGATAACATGGGTTTATTATAATTTTGGAGCTATAAACCACGAAAATATAAATTTTTCAAAAAAAGAACAATTCAAAATTGAAAAACAAAAATATGACTCACGCACAATCACCCTCGAAAATATTTTTTACACTCACTCACGATAACGTCAATAATTTCAACTTCCACTCACAATTTTCTGCTCACGTGCGCTTCCCTAATTTATACCTAACCACAGTTTTACAAAATTTAGGCAACATGCAATTTCTGTTGTTAGTATTATTTTCCTGCAATTAAAAATTTGTTTGAAAAAATATATGAGATAAATTCTTTAAAATTGTATAACTACTTTTTTCAAAATTAGGAACTACTTCCAATAACGTCCTTTTATTAAGAAAAAGTATATGATTACTTCTTGAGTACAAAAAGTTATACATACAAGTTAATAACATTGTTATTTTCTTTTAAGTAAATAATTACTTTGTTATTGAGTTCATGCTTTCTGGTTTAACTTTAAAGAATTAATTACAATACTACTTGCTTTTTTGACTCTATCGTTTTAATGTGTTTGGTATTGCAGTTACTAAATTTGGCAATGAGATATGTAAGCAAGTGTGGGCATCACCTTCTTTTTGGAATGTGTAATTTTTTCCTGGGATGTTATGTACAACAATTTTTACAAGTTTTTATACTAAATTTTAATACTAAAAAGACGTGAGTTTTGGCAGTCAAAATGATTTTTTTTTAAGTATAAATAAATTACAGTTTCCAAAACGTTGAACTGTAAATATATTTAATTTTAAAAACAAAGGGACGCATACCACTTTTAATATAAATAGTTCATTTATTAAAGAAATGTTACACAAATAAAAGGTAATGTAATAATTTCCTACTAAATAAGGTCCATTTCATATTTATAACCCATGTATAAAGTAAGACTATGCATCTCTATAAAACTTAACCTAATCTTTTTGATTTTGACATCTGTTTGTTTTGTGTGTATTTACAAAATTTATTATTTATTATTTTCTGAGTTTCGTATTTATAACCCAGTTGAAGATTTTTTAGAGAAACCGGACATTTTTAAATTTTTAATAGTCAATTTTACCACCATAAATTTCAATTATCTCAAATAATCTTTTGTGCAGAGAACTAATTAAGTTTTGTAATTCCAAATTAGTAAGACCAAACTTGACCATTCTGTTAAAATTTAGGATTTTATCTTCAACAGTGTCAAATTGTCTCTTATTGACGAAAACCTTACGAACCAATATAACCCATAGGTTTTCTATAGGGTTCAGATCTGGTGAGCATGCAGGACAGCCAAGAAGTGAAATGTTTCTTTCGCGAAACCAAATTTAAGTTTCTTTGCTGGTATGAATTTTTGCATTGTCTTACATGAAAATTGTAATATACCACCAAACTGCAGTATAGTCATAACTATTCATTCCTGATGATGTGAAGTGAATTTCCAGCGTCCCTGCTGAAGAAAACGCATCCGACATCATAACAACACCGCTAATATCGTAATTTTTGCATACCGTTTTCCAATTTGAGGGCATGTTTTACTCTGCGAATTCCAAAGGTTTGTTGTATTGCCTTTCCGAAAGTCGTGGAACTACAGTCATTTTAAGTCGCACAATATTTTCGGCTGCATTTAGAAATCTCCAAACTGTTTATTTGCTTACAAAAGGGGAACCTGGGGCGCTGAGCTCTCTGAAGCTTACACTTAGGAAATTATGTTGGTAAAGACGACAGCAATTGTAGTCAAAAACAAATGAAATTTCATTTAAAAAAATGACGACTTTCATTTCATTAAATTCAACTAACATTGTCATTTGTTTTTTAATGTTCAAAAAATGACTAACAATTGTAGTAAAAATGAACCACATGGTAGTAAAAAATAAACCAAAATTTTTTTTTTATTTTTTTAAATAACAAAAAACAACTGTAAAAAATGAATGTAAAATCATAAAACAGTCATTTGATGTGAGTTGTTTTTTTTAAATGAACTACAAGGTTAGTTAAAAATTTTATTTGTTCTACAAATGACTTACATTTACATTAAAAATAATGAAACTGTATTACAACGCAAACAACTACATATTTTTAAAGCAGAAGTTCCCTGAGTGTACTACTTAATTAACATTATTCCACCTTTTTAATCTTAATCGGTTTCATATGCATTTTTTGATAAACTTGACTTTAGCTGTCAATTAATTTGGTCAGTTTAAATTAACAAGGTGCAGCCGATTTTGATTCGGCCGATTGTGATTAGGAACAAGAAAAATGTCGGCGTTTGCAAAAATATTGTCGACGGCGCCAACAGTTTTTCTTCGGCAGCCTCGTAACGTTTATTTTTACCTGATTTGTATGTATGTTTTTTAGAGTTGCCAACCGAACTTCTGTAAAAACACAGAGTTGCACTCAGAGTAATTTTGAAATAGTACTTAGATAAAAAGTTACATTAACTGTTAATTGAAAAGATTCAAATATGGTTAAATCGCTTTGTTCCCCTAAGCATTACCTTCACTAAAATTCGGAATGAATTAATTAAAATTGAATTCAAATTTTTAAATCAAGGAATGAACACTTTAACAAGAAAATGCTAATAATGAATTCAAAGAATTTCAATTTAGGGAATAAATTCCCTGACTTAGTAATTCCTGGTTAAATTAGGGATGGTTGGAAAATAAAAACTGCCCTGAAAGAACTACATCATCTTTATATACAAAAATACTTTTTGTATCAAAAATCGGTTGTAGGTTTTTAAATGTATTATTATTTATGAGTTTGTTTAATTATTTTTATTTTATCCAATTACGAATTTTAATTTTTTTTTTAGTTTTTTCGCTACAAACCCATATCAGCCGTTATTTTGAAAACATAAACTATAAACTTTTAAACAACAGATCCGTATCATTATATTTAATTAACAAACTGCGTCTTTGTTACTTATTATTTTTATGTTATTAGGCCTTGCATTTAATTATTTCAGGGAATTAAACGAAAACGTTAAGTCCCTAGGGACTTAAACCAAAAAGTTAAGTCCTTTGGGAATTGAAGAAAAGTTAAGTTCTTTGGGAATTAAAGTGAAGTCCCTAGGGACCTTAACCAAAAAGATAAGTCCGTACACTCAGGGAACTTCTGCTTTAAAAATATGTAGTTGTTTGGGTTGTAATACAGTTTCTTTATTTTTAATGTAAATGTCAGTCATATGTAGAACAAATTGAAATATTTACCAACCTTGTAGTTCATTTGAAAAAACAAACCACATAAAATAACTGTGATATGATTTTACATTAATTTTTTACAGTTGTTTTTTGTTATTTAAAAAATAAAAAAAAATAAATGTCTGTTTATTTTTTACTACCATGTGGTTAATTTTTACTACAATTGTTAGTCATTTGTTGAACATTAAAATACAAATGACAATGTTAGTTGAATTTACTGTAAGTCGTCCTTTCTTTAAGTGAAATTTCATTTGTTTTCAACTACAATTGCAGTGGTCTTTACCTACATAGTATTCTAACCCCTGGTTTTTACAACACGTTCGCCTCTACACGAACGGGTGACTACATGTATTTTGTTTTGCATTGCATGTATTTTGTTATTGTTTTTAGACGAACGTGAAGCAAAACGTGTTACTAGAAACAGGGCGTAAGTGTAGGAAAGTTAACAAAAAAGTTAATTCCCTAAGGGAATTAAATAAAAAATTACCAAGCATTCATACCGTAGGGAAGGAATTCCCAGAGCTAGAGTTGAATTAACTCAAAATTTAATGAATTCCTTACTGAACGTGTTCCATAATTTTCATGAAGGAATTTAAAAAATGAGAATTAATTCCTTCAAAACAAATCGACTGAAAAACAAGGAAATTCATTCTTTACCTCAAAGTTGGTCACGTAATTGATTCCTAAAATGTAAATTCATTTAAAAAAATGTGTATTAACTAGGAAATAAATTCTTTAAAGCTTTGATGGAATTACTTGAAGCATTTAAAATCCTGCTTGTAACTCTTATTCGACAACTTGGATTTTCTTCCAGTTTTTTTTTTTTTTTTTGTTAATTATTTTCATTATCAATAAAAAAAATTGGCGATTACTCTTCGACTTCGGCCAATTGATCGCGAAATTTTGGAAATTAATAGTTTTTGGGTTTTAAAAGCCAATACTTTCCTTTTTCCAAATCAGAATGAGCTGTTATAAAAAAAAGTCGCTAAAAATTGTGGATTCTATTGGAAAACTAAACACAAGTACAAGGTGGCGCAAAAGTAATCCTCCTATTAGAAAATGGTATAAATTTTGCGATTGGCCCCTAATGTCAGTTCTGTTTTGTTAATAAACAATGTTACGCTACACTGCTCCAGAACGCGGAATATTGGTGACTATTTATTTGACCAATAATCGGTCGGTGACTTTGGCACAACGTGAATTTCGTCGCAGATTTCCTGGCCGTCCAACGCCTACTGGTGAAACACTGCGACGTTTAGCCGCTCGCCTCGAAGAGACTGGCACAACACGAGATGCTGCCAGGCGTGGCAGACCCCGGAGTAGCCGTTCTGCAGAGAATATTGCTGCTGTAGCCGAGGATGTCATGGAAGCGCCGTCGACATCGACCAGACGACGTGCCATGCAAATGGGTATCAGTCGACGGTCTTTACAGCGAATTTTGGTACAAGATTTGAAGATGTTTCCGTACAAAGTCCAGACGGTGCATCAGCTGTTAGCTGCTGACCGCCAATCGCGTGTAACATACGCTCAAGCCATCCTTAATCACCACCAAGAGGAAGATGATTTTTCATCAAAAATAATCATGAGTGATGAGGCCCATTTCCATCTTAGCGGGTACGTAACTAAGCAAAATTTACGCTTCTGGGGCACTGAAAATCCGCGTTTAACCCACGAAGAGCCATTACACCCGCTCAAAGTCACTGTATGGTGTGCTGTTTTCGCTGAAGGAGTCATCGGACCTTTTTTCTTCGAAGACGTCGCTGGACAAACGGTTACTGTGAATGGTGAGCGATACAGAGCAATGATCAACGAGTTCTTTTTGCCGCAACTTGATGAATTGGGATTGGAAATCATGTGGTTCCAACAGGACGGTGCAACGGCACACACTGCACGTGCCACAACCGATATGCTGAAGGATGCATTTCCCGGGCGCCTAATCTCCCGTTTTGGCGATTTGCACTGGCCAGCAAGATCGCCTGATTTGACCGCTCCAGACTTCTTTTTGTGGGGCTTTTTGAAGTCGCGGGTTTATGTCAACAAGCCTCAGACTCTTACAGCTCTTAAAGACAATATCCGTCAAGAATGTGAGGACCTATCGCCGGAAGTTTTGGCCAAAGTGATGGAAAATGCCATAAAAAGGGCTCAAATGACAATCAACTGTGGCGGCGGCCATTTACATGACATTATATTCTCGACTTGATGTAAAAAAAATTAAAATACCATATAAAAATAATCCACAAGAAGAATCAAAGTTTTTCATTTTTTTTTTAAATTACAGCCAAAAAACGTCGGAAGGTTATTTTTGCGCCACCTTGTATTTCCTTAGTTATAGTTATTAAACTCAAGAAAAAAGGCCTTCGGAAGAAACCCAATATCGCTAACATCAATACACAATTAATGCAAACCAAAGAAATATTTTATTAACTCACATTCTGAAAATTTATTATACGCAATTAAAATATTCAAGGTAACTTCAGTCGATTAAATTTTATAAAGCTGAAAAATATAATTTCATACATGAGTTATAAATAAGAAACGGACCTTACAAAAAAAAAATACTAAACTATAAAATCACTTAAATAAAACAATGACTTTGAAGTAAATTATCAAATAAAGTAGCTAAAATAATAAAATAACTATTAAAGAAAAAAATGATATCCCCATACATGCATGTCACATGAATTAAATTAAACAATGAGTCATTATTACAAATATATTTTAACTCGAATTCAGGTTGTGGTACAATATTTATGTACTTTTTTATTTTAACTTTGATGGTATCCTTATTATTGCTGGTCGCTAATGTTAGATTTGGCACGGTTTTTTTTTGGTATGCTTGTTTAGTTTGCATTATAATAAGCAGACTAATAAATCATGGTGTAAATTACTTCATAAAAACCATTAGGTTTTTTAACCTCAACGGTTGTTTTTTTTATTTGCTATTTCGTTTTTATGTACTCCATAGAAATATTGTAAAACTGAACTGGTAATTTTTAATCACACATATTATCATGACATGCAAACATACTTGCAACAATATGCAAGCAAAAAAAAAAAAAAAAAGGAATGCATGCAATCATAAACAAAAACATTATACAAAATATTTCAAATTTTCATGTAAACAATATATGAGGAACTACAAAAATCTTCGACACTTTAAGGCAAAATATTTTCAAATTTTTTAAAAAGCTTCAATTATTTTCAAAGCTTCAACTTAAAATAAAAAATTTAAAAAAAAATTATACACAGAGAAAAAGTTAGCTATTTGCCAACTGAAATTCGGTTACTACGACTCAAATTAGGTTGTTACGAATTTGAGTCGGTTAGTACAATTGAATATTAGTTTTCACAACAAAGTTCAGTTAATTTAACTGAATTTTAGTTGTAACGCCCATAATATTCGGATATCTAATGTAAATATCGTTGTACTATCTGCATTTATTAGTTGTTTCCATTAAAATGCACTTTTTTATTCGGTTGGCACTTTATATCTCTGTGTGTAAGAATTGCAAATATTGAAATAATTTTGAACGCTTTTCCTTAAACGTATCTTGAAAATTAAAAAAAAAAATAATACTGAAAATATCCATCAAAACCGCTTAGCGTGTGAACCGATTTAATGTTGGCGGACATGGAGGAAAATCAGTATTTCTTTGACAAAAACTACATTTTTGATATGAGAAACTAATTTTACATTGTAAATTATATCAAACTAGCTGACCCAGCAAACGTTTTTTTGCCTTCAAATTTTAATTGTATTTAATTCTTTAAATCAAGAAATTTTTTTAAGCAAATAAATAATTAAAAAAATAAATTCACATTATTAAATCATTTTAAAATTTGTAATTTCATGGGAAGCCCAACGCCTCTTTGTCCTTCTATCGCCTTTATTTGCTGAAGTATATAAAATGAATAGCTCAAAAAACAACTGCGACGTTACCTATCGTCGGTGCATTGAAGCGTGCTCACCAGCCGGTGTCTTGTCAGCTCTTATCACAACCGTATAATCATCTGTCGGCATCTGGTCTAGGGCTGTTTTGAATAGACGGATGAGGCTGTTGTGTTCGTGTAACATAGCTTGAAGATTAACATAGGTTTTTTGTAAATATTAACATAGGTGTTTTGTAAATATCTTCGGAACTACATAACCGATTTAAGAGTTTGATATCTGGTTTTGAAAAACATGACAACGGCTTTCAAAAAAAATATAATAAAAAAAAGCAAAAAAAATAAATATATGTATATGTCATTGGTCGTACAATATGAAAATTGGATTTTGCCACATCCCTCCGCCCACAGACCGAAAATCAAAAATCAGACTTCACAGTGTCACCCGCCTGAATATTCTGAAGATTCTCTGAAAATTTCATTAAAATCGGCCCAGGCGTTTTGGAGTCCAAACGTTACATACATACACACATCCTGTTTTATAAAGGGTCCGCCAAATAGCTTTTTTTTTGAACTCCTGAACCAATTGGACTTTGTATGGCGTCATACCAAGGTCTTTATGCAAAATTCGTCTCAATGATGTCTCCGAAATGTTCAATTGTTGAGAACGACGGTGAATTGCTGTTGATGGCGCTTCCAGCACACTTTCTGCCACAGCAGCAATATTCTCGGGTTTACGCACTGTTTTTGGCTTTTCACGCTTTGGTTTCTCGATGAGGATGCCAGTTTCTTTCACTTTTTTAACAAGATAACGAACATACGGACCATATTCGTTCAGCGGAAGGATAAAATTAATTATCTGTCAAATCAGACATGAGCTAAGTGTTACCATTCACGAAATAAGCACTAGTTGAAAAAAAAAACGTTAGATGGCGGACCCTTTATATATGGAAGATAGAAGAAGAAGATATTTGGCGCATCGTTAACCCATGTTTCCGGTAGTCTTAAAGGTCACATAAAATAAAGTTGATGGTTATACTAAATATTTTCAACTAAAAAAAAATTGAAAAAAACAAAATTTTGTACACATGAGGCAAAAATCATAAATTTTTGTAGTATTATCCACTTTTTTCGCTATTTGGAATCTAGTAATTGCTCATCATCAAAATCACCTCATGTACAAAATCGGTTTTCGAATTTTTTTGTCAGGACTTTGTCGTTCTTCGATCACCAAAATAATTTTTTTTTTTGTTTAATACTAACGATTTATGACTTTCAAAATTTTACTTAACTAAGAACTAAATGTATTCGCAGTTGATTAATTTTAACAAAATTTAGTTACTACCATCAATTTTATTTTATGAGACAATTTTGACCTCCAGCATGTGCTAAAGATGCGCCAAATATTTAATGTTTCTTAACTAATAATTAGTGTCCGACCAAACAGTTCGGCCAAAAAACTATATTTTGTCGGTTTTTTGATATCTAGAGGCAATGATGACAAATTTTGGTATTGGAAACATGTTTGTTGAGCCGACTTAATTCGATTTTGCGTACAAAATTTAAGAGAAAAGCCGAAGTTTGGCCGAACTTTCTGATGCCGAACAGTGATTTCTTTGCTTATCTACAGACTTTTCTTCAAATTTGACACTCAAAATAGCATCTAATCAGCCCAATAAACATTTTTCCATCCGCCAAATTTGTCCATAATGCTTTAAAATACCGAATACAGACCAAATGCATTTTCTGGCCGAACTGTTCGGTCGGACACTACTAATAATAAGTAAGTTTGATCTAATTTAATAATTTAAAATTAGTTTCAAAATTTTAAATTTTAAAAAATTAAAACCAAAAGTTTATTTTTCGATCTTTTATCCTAAATTATGATGTGAGCAAGATTATTCACATTCAAGATCATTTGCTTTTTGCTATTTATTAATTAAAAAATTTCAGCATCCGCGAAATGAAACATGTAAGGAAACCTGTAAGTAGATAAATTCTGCTTTAAATTAGAGGAAGATGAATTTTTTAATTAATAAATAAACATTGCACTGTTTTTTTGTTGAACAAAAAACAAATGATCCTGAACTTGAATAATCTTGCTCATATTAAAATTAGTTTTGTTGACCAAAAATATATTTGAAATTTTTAAAATTTTAAAATTTTTATTTACGAACACTAGATTTCATTCTACACATGTTTAAAGAAAACAAAAATGTTGATACCCATATTGCCAATATAGTGCATCCAGCGTTGCCACATTTTTAAATTATTTGAAATATATTACGAAAAAGCTCCTCGGGAAAAGTCTCATATAAATTGAACGATTTTGAATATCGGAAAACGCTCAGAAGCTCCCTCGATTAATTTAACTACACTCAAAAAATAAGTTAGTAGAAAAGTTAGTAAAACGTCTTGTAAATCAGGTATACTATTTTTTAGCAAAATTTTTTGCTAAAATCGTGTTTTCAGCTAAAATGTTATACTTATTCAGCACTTAACTGTTTTATACTAATGCTTTACTAATATACTAATGTCTTACTAATTAATTTTGCTAAAAAAAAAATTGTGCTGATAAGCACAATTGGACGACAACCAGATTGAAAGATATACGCAGAATGAAGTGGATGTCGCGGCATGTCAAGATGTAGTAGAGAAGAGGAAAATGATACTAAAAACTACAACTCTAATAAGACATATAAAAAAATCAACCATGGAAGACTTTTGTATCTCTTTTTCATACATAAAACAAAATTGAGGATTAAAACAACTTAAATTTTGCGTTGTCACCGGCTTGTGAAAATAATTGTCTATTAATTAAATAAAAGACAAAATAAAATATTTATTTATTTAAACTAAATGTTTATAGATTAATAATCTAGTGTGGTCAAATTGCAAACAAACATATACAGACATGTAGACAGACATGCAAAAAAGGGTTGTTTTTTCGTTTCGTTTGTTTTTGTTTACTTTTTCGTTTCGTTTCTATAATTATCTTCGGCAGTTGCGTTCTTTAAAAGAAAGCATCATTTAGACAACCATTGATATAAATAATTGAAAGAAAATTTTTTTATGTTATATATATTTATTTCTATATATTTTCAGATATTAAATTTATTCATGTCGTCAATGTGGGAAAATGAAAATTTTTATATTTCGTTATTATAGTAAATTATTTTTAAAAGAATCACAAAAATATGTTTTATGATTTTCAGCAAATAAATTAACTAAATTACAATTTTTCTACAAATGTTTTGCGTTTTTTTTTCAGTCTACTAAAATTCAGCAAAAAATTTATTAATTTTTAGCAAGGCATTTTTATTCCTAATCTACTAAGTGTTAGCAAAACTTTTGCTGAATCTACAAATTTTGTTGCTAAAAATCAGCTCGCTGACTTTCCTGACTAAAATTTTGCTGACTCAGCAACATTTTTTGCTGACTTTACAAACTTTTTTTTTTGAGTGTAGTTATAGCTGTGGATTATTATTAACTTAATAGAACTACAATTACTCAATAAAACGTCAGAGTAAATGCTAGTGAAGACACATTTTTTTAATAACAATATTTATAGTGCACTTAAAAAAGTTTGTCAGTACACGCAGAAAAAAAACTGGGGGACTATTATCGAAGTGCTTAGTACTTAGTACTACATAAGTTTAAAGTTAGTTTTACAAAGTTTTTGTGAAATATTTGAGTTAATTAAATGTTGTATCTGATGTACGTTTTGGCGGAATAATGTAGCGCATTAGTTGTCACAAAGCAAAATGTGTTTGGAAAAACAACCGTTGTACCCTACAGGAACGAAAAAAATTAAATTTTTTTTGTTTTTTATTAATAAAGTACGTAGTTAAAATGCACTCTAGGTACCTACCCAGCTAGAAATTGCCCATGGTCTGAAAAATGAAGCACTGGCAGAGCACTATTTGCCAATGATCCAACAAATAAAGTGCTGGCAAACCACTGATTAACAACGCTCTGCCAACGTTCGTAAAAAGTGCTTTGCCAGTACTTGGTTTACAAAATTTACAACCGTAAAAATAAAAAAGCACTTCCACAGTACTGCCTTAGAACGCTTTCCCAACATTGGCAAAAAAGTGCATTGCCAGTACTTATTTACAAAATTTACAACCGTTAACTTAATAAAAACAGTGGCACATCCCTTGTTCACAACAAGAGTGGAAAAATTAAAACTAAATTGCAATTTATGATTTGAAGTTAAGAATATTAAGAGCTCCTATTATAGTCAGCACAAGGTAGAGTTTTTTGTACTAAAATTATACTTAAGAAATTTTTTTTTTTTTAAATTGTAGTAAAAAAATCGTGCTAACTCACAAAAATAATTTGATAAAAAAAATATTCAGTTATTGTGTAATTAACTTAGCTGAAGCAAGCCTATTAGTATTTCTGTTCAAAATACCAAACTCATGCAATAAGAAATAATACAACTCTTTACTGAAGTGAATTACTAAGTAGGACTTTATTGGTTGTTTTTGTTTTTGATACTGGCAAAGCGCTTATTGCCAGTGTTTTGCCCACGTTTTAAAAAAGAAGCGGTCAAGCCCTGCCCGGTGTTATCATTTTGGGGTTGGCAAAGCACTTAAATCTTCAGATATCCAACGCTCTGCCAACGCTCATACCACCGTTGAAAGCACTGGGCCAATGCTTTGCCGTTCGTATTTTTCTGGCTGGGTAACTATGTTCTTAAGTCATGTTTTTTTTATAAATAATAATGCGAAAAAAAAAAATTTTGCAAAATTATTAAAAAGTTCATAAAGTGTTTGCGTGTAAAAATTTTAAAATGCCTTTTTGATCCATAGTTTCTATTTACTAAAAAACTCACGAACTTCACGAAGTACGATAACTAATTTCAAACATTATTATGAATTTTAGACGCACAAAACATATATGTTAAAAAATGTACACCAATTTCTTATAAGTTTGTGATGTTTGTATCAGCTATTGGGGAGCCGACATCAATTTGTTATACTTCAAACTGTATAAAATGTATGACAAATGATCAAAAAATTTAAATTTGGTTTTAACTTTTTAAAATTTTAAAGTAAAACATTTGAAAAATTCCAGAGTACGACAAAAGTGACTTATGAAATGGAATTTACTTATAAACCAGCGTACAACTTTTCACGGACAATGAGAGCCTCTAGATGGGTTATCTCCAATCTTAATGAAATTCAAATAGGTGATGGAGGAGAAAAACATAATGGATAATTATGTATAATTCAAAATTATTCCTTTTTTGTATGGAACTGGTGCGGATGCAGGGGGCGGGAAAATGAGACATTTCCTCCCCTAAAATACAAATTTTCCAAACAAAAAAATTAAAAAAGATTTAAAAAATTGTCAAAAATACTCTAAAATCCCTTCCCAAAATCTTTTCCCGGATCCGCGCCTGGTATGGAAACATGTGTGAAATTAACGAATGTTTCGCAGGTTTGTGTTATGTGAAGACTTTTCAACGTGAAACTTCGCATGTCCTTGTTTTTAAGTATTATCTACCTGAAGCTGTCCATCGTATATCTCTATTTAAAAAATCTTGAGAAATAAAAGTAATCTAAAGTCAGTTACAACAGGTGTCAAAAATTTTTAAAATAGCTCACATAACAAAAATAAAAAACATTACATTTTTATATATTATAAAAAATAAAAAAATGATTATTTTATAGTTGTAGCACAGTGGGATATCCAGACGTTTAATGGTCGTAATTTTTAATTAACTATGAATGATTTGCAGTAAAGCCAAATGATTGAATTTAATCACAAAAAGAAAAATTGTTTTAGTAAAAAGAAAATCAATCGCTTTTCCAAAAAATGGTAAAAGGTAACGATTTTTATAATTTCAATAAAAGTAATCAAATCGAATTCTAAAAAATGGCTATTATAAATTCAAAACTCTTTTCTTTCAAAATATCTCCAACATCCCACCGTATTATTTAATGGAATCTCTATTCGATGTTTTTAGTACTTAATCTAAAATGATTAGAACAATGTTTCATTTGTATTCGTATATACAAATGTACATACCCGAGTAAAAAGATATGATCTGACCAGATCTAGTTAAATCTGTATTACCAGATCTTAATAGATTTTATAGCATATACGATCAAATCTAATTAGTTCTAAAATATAGGGACACATTTGAGATCTAATTGGATGTGATGAAATCTGGGCAGATCTGATATTTTTAGATTTGAAGGGGTCAATATTTAAAAAATGTTCTAGTTAAATGATTAGAAAGCGCTTATTTCAGTTTTAATATGTATATTCGAAAGCTTGGACAAATAAATGGATAACAAAGATAAGGTAAAATTAACCATACTTAGGATTTTTTCATTAGCATTGAATTTTCATAATGCTAAAAAAATTTGATTACCATGTAATTGTAATGAAATTTTTGGCATTACCATTTATCATACTAATGAAATCACACTAATCCCTAAAAAAACTAATTACAATTGAGCAAAAAAAAGCATTTGTTTACAAAAAAGTTTAGTGTAAATTGCTTTACATAAGAATGGAACGGAGATCGATAGGAATTGTATGTTTATTTATATTATTACGAAAATAAGTAAAAATAAATAAATCACCGTATAGCTGTTTTATAAAAATTGATCAATCGGGATCTCTCCAGGACCTAGCCCATTTTTATTAGAAGGGGGTATTAATACTCCTGTGGAGTATTCTTAATAAAGTTTTAATTTTACCTTCTTTCTATTTTGCAAAAAACGTAATTTTCCAAGAACATTTTATACTACATTCACAAAATTATTAAAAATTTTTAAAGTTTTCAAAATTTTGAAAATAACAAACATAATAAAAATTAAAAGAAAAGAAAAGAAGTTTATATGGCATAAAATGTACATTTTTATTTTGGTGCCTTTAAATGGCCATATATCTGGTACCACATCTGGACTAAGAAATCGTTTTAGATATGATATGGTCCGACACGAAAATTATCTTATATCCCAGATCTATGCAGATATGAACAGATCAGGTACTTGATCTGATCAAATCTGGGCATAAAGGTTATTAAAAATGCCGTATCTCATCAAATATGATCAGATCTTGCACCACATCTAATTAAAATCAATCATATCGAATCAGATTCAATCATATCTAGTTAGATCTGATCAGATCTAATCTTTTTTACACGGGTAATTAAAAATGCTTTTTGGAAACAATTATCGTAAAACAACTTGAAATAAAACCCAACAATAGCTATAAAATAAATATTAACGAAAGAAAAAGAAATAATACTTGATTTTGCGTGTAATTCCGGGTATAAACAAATAATGTTGAAAATGATTTTTAAATGGAAAAAAAGGGTTGTTATAAAACCAAGAAGACAAACGAACACCCTTAAAAACCTCAGACCCATATAAACTTTTGATTTGACTTGTGTAAAATAAAACCAAAGAAACTTAAACTTACAATTATATAAATATTTTCTTGTGTTGTTACTTCTTTTTTATTAAATATAAAAAAAAGGTCAAACTAAGGGTTAAGTAGTGTGTGTAGTATACTTGAAAAAAAAAACTTTTGAACAGAGTCGCTAAAGAATGATTTCATGGATGTAAAATTTTAACTCTTTCTGAACAAAAAACAAAAATTATAGAAAATCTGAATAAGAACGAGTGCGAGATCAAATTAAAAAAAAATATTATGATGCACGACAACGCTTTTAAGCAATTTTTGTTTTTAGGCTGTATATTTAAAATGTTGAATTTTTTTAAAGGAAATAAATTACATCGATAGAAATCAAAATATAAAAGCATGTTGGACCTACACCTGGATTTTGAGCTAAAGTTACATCTCAAATACAAAATCTGATCTGATTTGATATAGATTAAAATTTATTCACATCAATGTTTATCTCAAAATTGGGGAATCCAGTAGTATCAGAGTAGATCCATCAAATGTATTTCTGGATTAAATAAGATCAAAATTAATCTCAAAATTGTTGTATCCAATAACATGTAATTTTAGATCCTGATAGCTCAAGTAAAAAAATTTATATAGGGCATCATAAAATTAAATTAAATTACATATAAATTAAATATGCGATGAGATCAAATTTGATCCGAAAATGAGAAAAATGTATCTTAAATACATAAAATTGTATCGAATTAAATACAATAGCATCAATAAATTACAATTTTGTAAAATTTAATGTATATTAGATACAATTTCATCCGAATTTTATCCCCATACAAATTTTTGCGCTTTGTATAAAATTGGATCGAATTTGAGATAATTCGATATTATTAGAAAAAACTTGATACCAACATTTCTTAGTTTTCTCAACAATTATATCAAATTATATCTTACTTCATACACCAATATATATGACTAAGTTTATTATTGGTGTTTTTTTTTTGAGATGGCTAAACTATGGAGCCAAGATATAATTGTTTAATTTCAACAATTTAACTCCGAACAGGGCTGTTTTCTAGAAAAATTATCTTTTCTCAGACCTTCTCACTATTAAAATGCATAAATCTTTATTTTTCATCTGACTGAACCCTTAGCATAAGTTAAATTTCTTGTGCTAACTAACGTGGATCAAAAAAAAAGTATGTTGCGGAGAGGCTCAAGATTTTTTTTGTAAATTTTCAGTAAAAGTACATACCATATACTTTTTCGCACGTGCGCGACAGCGGGAGCTAGAGTCGTTCTTGTGAACAAAAATACAAATTTTGTAAGTTATCGAACTCAGAAATCTGAAATCCAGAATTATATAAATATCTCTAAAATATTGTTCATATAATTGAATGTAGCTTTGTAATGGACCATATATAATCTGATCTCAATTCAATTATAAAATAATAAGAGCATTGCCCCACATATATTTCTATATAATTTTGGATGAAAGATTGAATTTTAACGTCTTTTTCAGACAATTGCAATAAATACTATAATTAATATGCAATTTTATTTAATTTTAATTGTGAAAGGCGTGGTAGAGAAGAATGAGTGTATTTTCTAAAAATCATAACTACATTGTAAATTTTCAATTTTCTGAATCAGACTGCGCTGTTTCTGGTATTGAACCTTCGTCAGTGACCCTGTTTGTTTTTTGAATAATGTAATATTTGTTATGTATTTATTTGTTCGATTGCGTCTATATAAAATTTTCTGTGCAATCACTGACAGTGGTATAGATAAACTGATTTCTAATGCCACATGCACTCGCACTACACGTTAGACAGAGCGCTTTAGCCCACTGAAACAATTTATGACTTTATAAAAACTTATAAAAAAAATATTTTTAATGTTCGTTCACTTGAAGTTTTATATAATTATATGTACATTTAATTTAGTAATTTAAGTAAAATTGCATATCGGACAATATAAAATAGTATACTATACCCCCATATAAAACAACACAAAGCTATACACAATTAGATACTCGTAAAAATATTTATGCCTTAACATATATGTTTATATGACTATATAAATATATGCATTGCTACCCAGCAAAATAAGAGCTGAGGAAGAAGTAGTAAAAACACCACATCTACTGAGCCGGATGTGGTGCAAATTCAGGTGAATCATTAATGATTTTAACATTGTCGTGTCATTGGGCGGATGGAGTGAATATATAACTTCTTTAATAGCATTTTAAACAGTGCATGGATGCTATTTTTCAATAGTTCATGGAAGGTCTTTTTCAAATATATATTAACATTTTTATTTAATAAAAATGTGCAGCATACTTTAGGGATTTCTTTAAATATTAAAAAAAAATAATCGTTTGGTGCCAGCGAGTATTGAACACACGAATCTGAGTTACGATCTGCTGTATTAAAGTAGACCGCGCTACCATTTGCACCAAAGTTACTTATGCAATACAACAAACTTAAAACGAACTTAAGTTGAAAATATTGATATATTTTTATGAAAACAAGAAAAATATGCTACACAAATATATATATAATAAAAAAGATAAAATAATGATTTTTAAAACATTTTTATTATGTGATTTCGTATCACTGAGATATAAATTATTTATAAAATATTTTTAAGTTTTGATAAGGTTAAAAAAATATTAAGAAATAATAAAAATGCTCATTTAACAATTTTGTAGTCATTGCATATATTAACATATTTTTTTAATAATTAATTTGACGGGAAGTGTCTTTCAAAAGATAAAATCTACCAGACAATGAGAAAAAAATATTGGAGAAGTAGTTTAACTACAGGTAGGGAAAAGTGGCCTGCAATGAAACGAGCGTGCCTTGGAACGTAAGATCTTGTTTCCGAATTTTTTTTCTAAAGAGTTGGAGAAAGAGGTTGGTAAAAACTTTATAGGTAAATTAAAGTGATATATTTAAATTAAGTAAAAGTTATTAATTAATTAATTTACTAATTAATTATTATTATTAAGAAACTAGCTTTCAAAATTTGGCTGCGATATTTTTCGTTTTTGCTAATTTTTTGCGATCCGAAACAATAATTCTCAAATAGATTTTTGAAGCCAAAATCAAATTTTTACCTAATTTTTTTGAATATTGCACACGTTTCAAGGCACACCTAAAAAGTATATCTTGAAACAAATATGAAAAATTCGATAAACTTATTTTTAGCAGTGAAATACATCTTAGCATTTTCTTATCAACATAACAATAAAAAATATAAAACCTTACGTTTTTTTATATTTTTAAATAAGTTATACAAAAAGTTCCATCGCAAAGACAAAAATTAGATTTTTATCAAATAATTATTTGTCCACTCTGGATATCAATGTTCTAAAAAAAATTCTTTATGATTAAAGTCAAGATGTTAATTATTTGGTTGTTTTTAAATTACTTAATTCTCTTAAAATACTCAGAAAAAAACTAAATTAAATAAAAAATACTAAAAAAACAAATTAGAATTAAAAAAAAAAATAAAAAAAAAAAAATAAAAAAAAAATTAAGTTGTTAACAAAAACTTCTATTAAAGTGAAAAATGTGCGTATGCTAATGCTTTGGAAGTTAAGTTAAAGAGGTTCTTAAAGCACTACTTCCAGTTTATTTTGCTGGGTATATTTATAAAATTGAATATAAATATTAGGGTGTGTCAAATTTTTTCGTCAAAAATCATATAGCAAAAATAAAATCTACGTGAAATTCTAAGAAATTTTTCAGAAGAAACCATAGGTTAAAAATCAAATCCGATCCCGCGCAAATCGACCTAAAGATTTTTTGCTACAATAATTCTATAAACTGTATAGCTTTATTAAAAACCACTATCACATCATTCAAAATATACAAGATGATCATAAAATTTTGTATTTTTTGTCCAATTTACGATAGATACGTAAGGAAATGAGTTTTTATAATTCGTTCGTCTGACTTACGCTTGATTATGTAAAGCTTTATGTTATGGCAAACAGTAGAGATTGCCATGATATTGTTTTTCGATTTTTGTTAGCTTTTTTCATATAAAAATAACTCATTTTCCAACACTGTAAATGAAATATAAACAAAAACAGCTGATTTTTGCTTGAAAAAAAAAAAATTTTTATTTTGTTTAGAAAACAATAAAAGTGGTGACAAAAATATAATTTGTATAAAAAAAAACAAATACATTCACAAATAAAAATGAAAATAAATATAATTGAAAATAAAAATCATTATTCTTTTTTTGTTACAACTTTTTGTTAAAAAGAATTTTTTTTTAATATTAAATTGTGTTGCCTTTTTTTCTTTGACGAATACTTTTTTGTGAACGTTTGTTTTTGACGTTTGTGACGTTTCAAATCGCAATGTGGAAACCAAAAAAAAAGACGAAAACGACAACTCTTACGTTTTCACTCAATTCAAAGTGACATTTGCGATACAGAACCCTAACATTAATTTCTTCACTCATTTACACGAATTTTTGGAGTGGCACGTCTTACAAAAGCAGACCGTGAGTAAAACTAATGCTTGCGGTAAATGGAGGCTCAGACAACATTCTATCATTATCTAAGTCAATCAAATTCGCATAATCTGTACAGTCGAAGTTAATTGAATGCTTCTTATAAACCCTAAGTTTAGTTGAATTTTTGTATGGCTCTTTTGCGTACATTGTTAATAAAATGTTTTCGGGATGAGCGAAAAATGCATTATTTTGAATTGATTTATTTACAATTTCTCGTAGGTCTTGTGCAGGCACGTAGCTAGGAATTTGTTTCGGGGGGGGCTTTTCGATTTTTTATTTTGATTATATATTTTTTTTTGCACACTAGAGTAACAGCTTTTTTTTTTTTTTTTTTGTTTGCTAAATTTTTACGTACACGTAATGGGCAATCATGTATTAATAATAGAAATCGCTTTCTCAGGTCATTTTGAAACAAAAACCTCCCGCATAAAGTGCATTTCCTTAAAATTACTTATTGTGTTCATTATTTTGGGAATTTTGATGTCTATATCGCGAAACAACGCTTTAATCTGATTGATCACAATCCGCGAAACACGTCAAATTTGAAAACGTTTGTGTACTTTAAGTTGGATATGCATCGTTATTGTCTAATTACGTTAAATTTTTAGCTAAATATTAATTTTTAGTTTAATTAAATAAAAAAAGGATTATGCGGAAAACTTTTTGAAAACCGCGAAAAATAAAATTGCGTTACTTTATATTTTTATGTGCTAATATACGTCTAGGGTAGCTAAAACTTGATAAATGTAAAAAAAGTAAAAAAATTTCAACTTCTAATAACCCGATTAAAATTAATATGATGCTTTATAAAATCATACGAAATTTAATATGAGTCTTAATACAGTTTTATCCGAGAAATGGGC
The DNA here is from genome assembly GCA_021234595.1 of Delia radicum. Taxonomy (NCBI): domain Eukaryota; kingdom Metazoa; phylum Arthropoda; class Insecta; order Diptera; family Anthomyiidae; genus Delia; species Delia radicum. Next base: position 188,751,728 of record CM037852.1, read on the forward strand.
ATAATAATTAAATAACATCCGAATAATGACGCGATACAATTTAATACGATTTTATATAGCGGTATAAATTTATATCTGAACTGATACTGATATATACAAAATAATTTATAGTTGTATCCTGTTAATCCGAAATATCTATTAATCCTTTTAGACTTTAGCCACTTGCAAAAGGTTTACAACTTTATAATTTGTAACAAATTCCATAGCATTTGGAAATTTTATTATATTCAAAAATAAAAAATAATATAATGAAAATGAAGATTTTGTGGAATTTATTAACTTACACCATTGAATAACAATCACGGAAAAAAGACTTAGACTAAATTAAGAACTCATAATGTTACAAATGAAACAAGAAGAACCAGAAAGAAATGAATTCAAAAGGCAAAAATTGGGGTAAAGTATGTGTATAAAATTATACACAAAATGATGCAATTATTGTATTGTTGTAATACACATTTACATCCAAAATATAATTGACAAATTTTCTAGTGTGACTCTGCATGGGGTAATATACAATTTTATCTAAAATAAAACAGTGTTTTTTAAAATATGATATAATATCAAAATATATATTATTTTTCAATGTCTAGGGTATATAAATATAACGTAATTATTAATTGGATTAGTTTAAGCGTATTCTAAATGCAATATATAATTATACGCAATTATATATGACATCATATTAAATTTTTTCTACAAAACTAATTTTATATATGAATTTATATAATTATGTCCGGTTAAATGCACTGGCAGACAAAGCCTTATAAGTGTATATAAAATAATGTATTATTTTATGCAAACGTTTTAACTCGGGAAAAAAAATTGAGAAAATTTGAGTCACATTGGACCACGTTAACACATTATGCATATCGATCAAAGTTTGAGGCTTAAATTTGTTTCAAAAAATTAAAAAAATATATGAGATATCGTAATATATATCGTAAAAAAAATACTGAAAGCTATGTTACCAGATGCGTGCGTAGCAAACCAAATTTAAATAAAAAGATTGCACTGTAAGTAAAGCAGGGGTGCCCAAGGCCTATGCGCTTGGTGCTCATTTGTTTTTGTAAAAACACTTAGCTATAGGCTATGTGTTTTAATACACATATAGAGCGCTCAGCACTAGCAATACGAAATACACAAACAACTTTGTCTTATTAGTTTTTTTGTCGTTCTTCACTGTATAAGTTAAGGTACGAGAGTACAACTTAATATAAAGTAAATTTTACCCCACTAGAAGAATGCAATGGTTAAAACTTCTGCAAAAACTGAAATCCGATCCATTGCAAATTAACAAAATAAAATTTATTTATTTCACAACAGACATTGCGTTGCAATTTTATTTCATAAATTCCATTCACATGAAGCGTGATACCGTTGTCATTAGTAAGCATTTTTTGGCCACAAGGAAGGTTGTAGAATTCTTTATAGTTAGTTGATATCTGTCACTCAAGCTTGCATAGCAAGTATCGTTACTAACTTAGTAGTGAGTTCAAATAATAAATAAAAAATGTAATTAATTCTTAAATTTTAATAAAAAGTGAGTTCAAATAATAAATAAAAAATATAATTAAAATATAATGAAATAATTCTTTATTTAATAAAAAGTAACAGCTCGCATAGCGAGAATCGTAAGTAAAATAACTGGCGCCCAACGTGAATTAAGTGACAACTGGACATAGTTCTGAAAAACAAAAAAAAAACAACTGGACATAGTCCTGAAAAAAAAACAACAAACTTATTTTGTAAAAAAGAAAAAAAACACAAAATATAATAAAGAAAACAACAAATTTATAAAAAAGACAACAAACTTAATGTTGAAAAACAACAAACTTATTTAAAAAAAAACAACAAGCTTATTTTATAAAAAAAACTAAATATAATAACAAAGCAAAAACTTATAAAAAAACAACAAGCTTATTTTATAAAAAAAAGAAGAAACATAAAATATAATAAAAAAAACAGCAAACTTATAATAAAAAAAGACAACAAACTTAATGTTGAAAAGCAACAAACTTATTTTATAAAAACGAAAATATAGCAAAGTGTCTCAAGTGAATGCAGTGATTGCTGGTGTTGAAGTGATAAAGTGAAAATCAATCAAAGGCAATTTACAAATTTTTATTGAAGCCATTAAAGTGAGTGACGGAGTTGGGAGCGAGGATAAAATTCTCTGAAAACATCCAATAAGTCACCAGGCAACGATTTCTGCCTGGGCAGCGAGAGAATTCCGGCAACAAGAACAGCAAGTAGCAGCGATATTCACATCAACATGATAAAATATATGTAAGCATTAGTAATAGAAAAGTAGTGATAAATAAAGAAATTTAAGAATATATCTCCTGTGAAATAAGATTCATGTATTATATTTGTTTCGGATTTGAAATAGAGTTTGACTCGGAGAATAAATTTGTTAGACAATCTTTGTTAGTTCCCAGAGTTTATGGACGAGCTCTCGAATATAATAGGAAGGTTAAGCGTCTCAGACAGTCCGGTAGTAAGCAAAAATAATAGAAATAACATGGATCCGGCAAATCTCCAGGTACTTTTGGACACTGCCATTGAGCGTGCCGTACAGAGAACTAGACAGGATTTTCAAATCACAATCAGTGAATTAACCGCACGGATCGGTAGTCTAGAACCGCCATCGGCCGTAGAAGAGTACGGGGAGATACGGATCATACCAGGTGTGCAATGTGACGAGACTCTAGACATAGTCAAGTCGGTCCCTGAGTTCAAAGGGGAACCTCAGAAATATGTTTCTTGGCGCCAGGCCGCCATCACGGCACACAAACTATTTGAGCCCTACCAGGGGAGCTCCAAGTATTATCAGGCGGTGGCAATTCTTAGAAATAAGATCTTAGGGAACGCGGATGCCGCATTAAGTGCCTATAATACCGTTTTGAATTTCAAAGCCATAGTGGCTAGACTGGATTTTATTTATATGGACAAAAAGTCTATATTTACTTTAGAACAGGAACTTTCTACGCTCAGACAGGGACAAAGGACAATTATCCAGTTCTACGACGAGGTAGAACGGAAATTGACCGCTATTGTGAATAAGGTTATAATGTCACATGAAGGCGATAATCCTTTGATTAAATCGCTGAATCAAAAGTATCGGGATGATGCATTGCGGGTTTTTGTCTCTGGGCTTAAGAGACCATTATGCGACACCTTATTCTCTTTGTAAGCCTTCGGACTTACCGACAGCATTAGCTCTAGCCCAGGAGCTAGAAACAAATCGGAATCGATATAATTTTGCGGCCATTTATAATAATGGGCTTAATAGGGCTTTACAGAATCCTTCAGCCCAACTGTCCTCAGGACAAAACCAACGAAATACTGGACAAACCTCCTTTTACCAACAATTGTCCCAGTCACAATCTGCTCCAGGTTACTCTGGGCAACAGAATGCACCACTTTACCAGAATCGCCCTCAACGGCCTTTCAATCAGTCGCAACGTCATAGTAATGCAAATTTTAATTCACAATTTCATCCGAATCTTCGCGGATTTGCTCAGAATTCCGCCCAGTACCCAAACCAACAGGGGTTTAATCCTCCACAGGATTCCCAGCCAGTTGACACCGACGTAAGCATGCGAACGGTGCAAAGTAAAAATTTTCAGGGATTCCAAGCGCAAAAAAGGGGCTTAACATCTGACAAACAGATCCCCGGAAAGGTTCAGAGAATTAACCAACTTGGACATGATGTCCCACAAAATGAGTTTCCTGAGGAAACCTATGACTACATGGCGGACCCTGATATTCAGCCTTATCAAGAGTCATTAGAAGATCAGGATTATACTAATCCAGTCCTTGAGGATGAAATTAATTTTTTAGAGGAGGGCCAGTACTCCCCTATATTGAAAGAATAATAGGCGGTAGAACTATAAGACTTTTGATCGACACTGGTGCCTCGAAAAGCTATATCACAAACGTTATCGGATTAAGAAATATTAGAAGTTTAGAAAACCCGTTCTTAGTAAAATCAATTCATGGGGCTAACCTAATAAACCAGAAAACCTTGGTGAATGTCCTTAATAGAACTGAAACCTTTTATATTCTTCCAAATTTACCCTTATTCAATGGTATCATTGGATTTAATTTCATAAAGAGCATAAAGGGGGTTATCGACACGGAGCATGATATTATTCATTTCGATGGTGGTCAGGAAAAACTGAGATACCTTGAATTGGACAGAGTTAATGCTTTAATAAGTGACGGTTGCATTCCAAAGAGTGTGGAAGAGGTTTTTTTCGGGAGAATTAATGAAAACTCGGGCGTTTTCGCAAACCCGAATGAAGCTTTACCGTACAATACCAAAATTTCGGCTACGATTAGAACTAAGGACCAGGAGCCAGTATATTCCAGGTATCAATCATACCCCATTTCAGTTATAGAATTCGTAAATAAGGAGGTGAGGGAACTTTTGAGGAACGGCATTGTAAGACCGTCGCGATCCCCTTATAACAGTCCGGTGTGGGTCGTTGATAAAAAAGGTTTGGATGAACATGGCAGGCCCAATAAGCGTTTAGTATTTGATTTCACAAAACTCAACTCCAAAACTATTCCAGACAAATACCCGATACCTGACCCGTCTATTATCTTATCAAATCTCGGAAAGGCTAAATTTTTCACAACTTTAGATTTAAAAAGTGGGTTTCACCAAATTGAGTTAGTCGAACGTGACCGCGAGAAAACCGCTTTTAGCGTTAATAACGGAAAGTACGAGTTTTGCCGTTTGCCATTTGGGCTCAAAAATGCACCTAGTATTTTCCAGAGGGCTATTGACGATGTCTTGCGTGAAGAAATAGGGAAATCTTGCCACGTTTATATTGATGATATTATAATATTTTCTGATTCTGAGCAAAGGCACGTTGACGATATCGATAGAATACTAAGGAAATTATACCACGCCAACATGAGGGTTGTCATTGGAAAAGTCTAAATTCTTTAAAACCTCTGTAGAATATTTGGGTTTCATTGTTTCAACTGACGGAATAAAGACCTGTCCGAAGAAGATCGAAACTATTGTGAACTACAAAGTCCCCAATACGCTGAGGGGCTTAAGGTCTTTTTTAGGTTTGGCAGGGTATTATAGGAGATTTGTCAAGGATTATGCGGCTATTGCGAAACCGCTTACAAAATTCTTACGAGGCGAAAATGGGCATGCCGGTACTAAGGACTCGAAACACATAAAAATATGTCTTGATGAGGACGCTATAAATTCTTTTGAAAAATTGAAAGAAATACTGTCCTCTGAGGATGTCCTCCTTTTGTATCCAGATTTTGAAAAACCCTTTGACCTTACAACCGACGCTTCATCTCACGCTATCGGAGCGGTCCTTTCACAGAATGGACGTCCTATCACAATGATATCGCGAACCCTGTCCCCTACCGAAGAGAACTATGCGACAAATGAGCGCGAACTTTTAGCTATCGTGTGGGCTTTAAAGAATCTCAGACATTATTTGTATGGGGTTAATAACATCAACATATTTACTGATCATCAACCCCTCACATTCTCAATATCCGATAAAAATCCTAACGCGAAATTGAAACGGTGGAGAGCCTTCATTGAGGAGTACTCCCCAACTTTCTTTTATAAACCCGGCAAAGACAACGTAGTCGCCGATGCTCTTTCCAGGCAATTTGTTCATAATCTCGAAGATTCTGGGTCGACAACTTCACTTCAGGCCTGCGGGAGCGAAATCTCACTTACCGAGGTAATTCCCTCTGTCGAAAATCCGGTCAACTGTTTCAGGAACCAAATTATTCTTACCGAGGGTACTGAATGTAAAAAGGAAACGAAAATTATTTTCAAAGACCGTATTCGGCATCGTCTAATTTATAACGGAATTGAGAACCTTTTGGACGTAATGAGAAATTGTATAAATCCACAAGTAGTTAACGCAATTCATTGCGACTTGCATACGTTAGCTCAAATCCAGCATTTGCTCGTAACACACTACCCATCTGTGAAATTTCGGTACTCAAGTAAATTTGTGACGGATATTTTCAATCCCAGCGACCAAATAGAGATTTTAAATAATGAACACAATAGAGCGCATCGCTCTATTTTGGAAAATACTAAACAGGTCCTTCAGGATTATTATTTTCCGGATATAAGGAAAAAGCTCAGGGAAATTGTGAGAAACTGTAATATTTGTCATGTGGCAAAATACCAGAGGCATCCCCGAAAACAGAAGCTTGGCGAAACACCTATACCTTCCTTTCCAGGTGAGATTCTTCACATTGACATTTACAATACGGACAAGAAGTTTTTCTTGACTTGTTTAGACAAATTTTCAAAATTCGCCATAGTGAAACCGATAGCCTCCAGGGCTATAATTGATGTCAGGCCGGCACTAATGGAGGTTTTGAATTTTTACAAAGAATCGAAAACGATAATTTGCGATAACGAGAAGTCCCTAAATTCACAAACCATAAAAGCATTGGTCGAAAATAACTTCGGTGCAGAAATTTACACAACCCCTCCTATGCACAGCTCCTCCAACGGCCAGGTTGAAAGGTTTCATGGAACGTTAACGGAAATCGCTAGATGTCTTAAATTGGAATGTGCTCTCGAAGACACAACAGATTTGGTCCTTATGGCCACCGTGAAGTATAATAGGTCAATTCATTCAACCACCGGACTTAGGCCAATCGATATAATTCATTCCATACCAGCTGATCTTAAAGAGAAGTTAGACTTAAGCTATCACAATAGGAAAACTATGGTTAAAACGTATAGTCCAGGGGAAAAGGTTTATGTTAAGGTTAATAGGCGTTTAGGCAATAAATTTAGCAAGACTTTTGTTGAAAAAATAGTTCAACAAGATCTTGGGACAACTGTCAAGATCGATGGGAAAATAGTACATAAAGATAACATTCGTTTCCTCTTTACAGCATCCTGACACTTGCGGTGTTCTTTATACCCTTTTAAGCGAGAGAAATAGGGCTATACTTAGGGAGCTAGATAGCATTGCCTTGTCCATAACTTTAGGAAAATTGCAAATGATAAATTCTGTTTTGCTGGATAGCTCCGATATGAACTTTATCCTAAAATCTGAAGTAACTTTGAACGTTAGTATAAGTAAATTTATAGCTAATTCAAATTTGAAGATTTTATACAACGAGAACATAATAACATTTTTAATTAAATTTCCGAAAATTGTAAAGTTTTGTAAGAAAAAGTTAATATTTCCTGTAATACACCAAAATGTAATTCTGTCATTGAAAATTAGTGATGTAGGGAAATGCGCTAACGAATATGTAATGCTAAAAAATTGTAAAAGGAAATCTACAACCTCATTTTGTGAAATACTTGGCGGTGAAGACGGTGCATGCCTAAAGAATTTATTAAACAATAACACTGCTGCTTGTGGCACAAATTCCGCGCATGATGTGCCACCTCTGAGGGAAATTGATGACGGCATTGTCATTATAAATAATCAACCCTCTAAAGTGATTTATGAGAATGTGACGAAAATTTTACAAACGGGTACATACCTTATAACTTTCGAAAATTCACTAACAGTTAATTCAACGGAATTCAGAAATTTTCGAAGAATTGCTTTTAAAAGCCCCGAAATTCCTATAGCTCACACAGTAAACTTAACTGACCATACCGCTATATTATCATTGCAGTACCTTCATGATTTGAATATTGAGAATTTGAATCATATATCGCACCTACATTCGAAGGTAAGAGGAACTGTTTACACTTCGACCTCTCTTTTTGTTCTTATTGTCGCAATTTGTGTTGCATACGTTGTCGCCAAAAGGCAACGTAAAGTCGAAATTAACAATGTCCTTCGCAGTTATGATCAGACGAGGACGTCCGATGCTTAAAGGGGGGGAGCAGTTAAGGTACGAGAGTACAACTTAATATAAAGTAAATTTTACCCCACTAGAAGAATGCAATGGTTAAAACTTCTGCAAAAACTGAAATCCGATCCATTGCAAATTAACAAAATAAAATTTATTTATTTCACAACAGACATTGCGTTGCAATTTTATTTCATAAATTCCATTCACATGAAGCGTGATACCGTTGTCATTAGTAAGCATTTTTTGGCCACAAGGAAGGTTGTAGAATTCTTTATAGTTAGTTGATATCTGTCACTCAAGCTTGCATAGCAAGTATCGTTACTAACTTAGTAGTGAGTTCAAATAATAAATAAAAAATGTAATTAATTCTTAAATTTTAATAAAAAGTGAGTTCAAATAATAAATAAAAAATATAATTAAAATATAATGAAATAATTCTTTATTTAATAAAAAGTAACAGCTCGCATAGCGAGAATCGTAAGTAAAATAACTTATACACGCAAGCGCAAAGCAACAACACTTTCGTATGCTTTGCTGGTAAACATTGAAATATTTTTTTCTTTTTTCTTTGTATGTATTGGTTTTTACAACAAAAAATATTGAATAAAAATTAGTTTTTCTTTAAATGTATTGGTGTTTGCTCTTCCATAAGGAACTTTTGGGCACTCCTGAAGTAAAGTAACGACTTTTACGGCACAAGTAAACTTAATTTTGAGTCTTAGTGGTATCTCCATTTTAAAAGATTATGTCAAAATACACAGAAAAAATCATTGTCAAAAAAATTTCAATTAAACTGTTGTTCCGTTCAAACTTACTTTCAATTGTAAGTGAATTGATGATTGAAAATGAATTTGGTATAAAATTTTCAGTTTTTATAACGTATAATAACAACATTGAAACAAATGCAAAAATTTTAAAAAGTCGCCAAAATTAGAAACAATCGTTTAAAGTTGAAAATTCGCGTTTCTTTAATTTTGGTGATTTTTTTTTAAATTTTTTTCGAATTTTGGCGTTTATTTTGGGAGTTTTTTAAATTTCTGCAATTTTGAGGATTGTTTTTTAAATTTTGGCAATTTTTTCTTTCAAATTTTGCGATTTTTTCAAATGGTCTCGATTTTTTTTTAAATTTTGGCGAGTTTTTTACAATTTTGGTGATTTTTTTTAAAATTTTGTAATTTTTTCCAATAGTAAACAATATTCAATTAAATTTTTAATAGATGTGAATAAAACTATATGTAATTGAAAATAATATTAATTAAATAGATACAAATTATTTTAGTTGTTACTACAATTGCATCAACACGACCGAATTCAGTTAAACTTTTGCTGAATCAACAAATATTTTAATTAAAACTCAATTTTAGTTTTTTCTGTGTAGACATATTTCATTTTTAGTTTGCATTGTCTCAAACAATTTTTTGATTATATTTTAAGTCAAAGACTTCGAAATCTCTTATGAAATGATTTTATTTATTGCTTTTTGTCGAAAATCAACTCTAACAATGATAGCCGCCCATTTGCAGGCGATGTTTTCTAACGAAATTTTAAGATTCGAATCATATAAAACTATTTCCTATTTGATCCAAGTCAAAAATAAATATTTTCATATTAAATTTATCAATAACATTGTTACTTTCTAACGAATTGTATTAAGTTTTTAAATTTGTCAAATCATTTCGGGGGGGGCTCTAGCCCCCAAGCCCCCCCCCCCCCTAGCTACGTGCCTGGTCTTGTGTTAAAAATTTAGTTGACCGTATAAGCCATTTTTATCTCGATCATGTTTTAACCGATTTTGAATTTTTAAACGGCATTTGAAAGCAAATTACTTGGTCTTTCCAAATATTTCTTTATATTAAAAAAAAAATAATAAAAAAAAAATATAATCGTTTAGAGAAATTTGTCAATAATATTTAAAGTTGTCTATTCTTTTTAAACTTTTTCGTTTTCTAATAGGATTTGTTTAAAGTCTTCTTTGAAGGCAACAATATTCTTAAAGATAATGATTTTCTAAGTAAAATGAGACTTCATTTGTTTAAATCCGTTGAAAGTAGACAAAGTTACTGTACAAATACAAATGTTTTAAGAAGTTGATAATTATGATGTCCATTAAAAACTGTATGTGGATTTGCGCTGGATCGGAATTGATTTCAGACGTTTGGTTTCTTCTAAAAAGTTTCTTAGCATTTCACGTAGATTTTATATTTGCTATACGATTTTTCAGTTTTTTGTCGTCCATACAGTTTGACCCACCCTAATGAATATATATATATAAACTTTTTTACATGTTCCCTAGCCCATTGATAAGACAATTTCTATAATCTTTAATAAAAGCATGGTTTAAATAGAGTTAAAAATAAAAAGTCGTTCCCTTAGTCACCCATCTCAAACCACTGGAGCTGGGAACTTTTAATTTGGAATGCAGTCATATACTAAGACTACACTTTTTGAACACTTTTACGGTTAAGAACTAAAAATTTAATTTCTCCATTAATGTTGAATTTCTTAAGGTATTTGCTGACTCACTAACTGTGAACTTTTTGGACAGTTTTAATGACCAACCTATGCAAATCCTTAAAGGTGGAAATCTGATTCTTGAAAACAAACATTCACTATAAGAGGTTTATTAGATTTATTGAAAGAGACATTTTCTGTTAAAAATAGTTAAATTTCTCCTAAATATACTCCACTATATAGAACTAGCGGTAAAAAAGTTTCGGGCTTTTAAGCTTGTATTTCATATATTTTTTAATCAAGATTTGTCAATGAATTTGTAAAGCGGTTCTATGATTTTGTTCAATCAGCATGACACAAGAGCAATTTTATTGCTCAACTGAAGAAGTTGCCATATAATATTGCAAATTCGTGAGTTCCTTTAAAAAGATTGACATCAAAAGTTTAAATTATTTTCAAGTTCTGTTGTTAAATATACAGAATAATAAATAAGAAAACAAAAAAAAAATATCTTATAAAAATTTGTTTATAAAGTTTTTTTTATTTATATTTTTTGATTTCTTAAGAAAAAAAAAAGTTTTTCTTTTTGTTTCAATTTCATTTTCAACACAACAGTAAAATTAAACACATTCATTCAAACGCTCATACTTATACACAAAGTTACACTCACACATACTAAAGTAAATAGAAAGTTTGTTACGAAGACAAACTGACGTTGATTGGAAAATTTATGCATGCCCTCAAAGGGATACTATTTATTGCTCCTACCTACCTTAACTAATAAACTACAAAAAAAAAATCGGAAAAAATAGGAAAAACAATTGGAAAAGGAAAAAGTTAAAGTCAAGATGAGGATAATTTTTCGTGATGAAGGTATGGTTTTAAATAAAAAATAATATTTTTTTTCACAATCGAATTCATGTTTATTTCTTTTCTAGCCTCAAGTCTAGTTGATAAGTTTTGACTAAAAGTATGAAGAAACGGTAAATATCTAAATTTGTTATAGTCAGAGAAAATAGAGTTTAATTGGATTTCTTGACAATGATATCGTATTTTGTATGGAAAACTGTGTTGTGTCTTAAAATTTTGACTCATAACTTTTGATCAGTAATTAACTAACTTTTGAAATCCAACTGCCCTGCAGGGACAGTAAACAATATTGCCCAGGCAGAAAAATACAATCGGCACTGTGTTGGCAAAACGTTAGCGACGGTCGGTTATGCGTTGGCAGAACGTGGGATTAACAATGTTGACAGTATTGCACTGTTACCCGTTTGGTAACAGTGGCCAATCGTTGGTTTGGCCGAACTTGCCACTACCTTTTTTTTTATCAAAAAAAAAAAACTTTCATAAAAAAAACACCCTGGAGACCTTATATTCAATACCCCCTATGAACCAATTTCTTGACAACCAATTTTTGATGGTGATCTGATGACAGCTATATCTCTGACAAAATTTCAGCGAGAAAAAAATCAATATTAGTAATTTTTTTAATATTTGTTATTCTTCTATCAATCATAGTATTTATTTTTGAATACAATACCCTCTATCAACCACATTAAAATTATCGACTTACTGAAAATGTCTTACTATTTCGTATATTAAACGAAGTTGTTTACTTAATATATCAAGGCCATTTAAATGTTTGTTTAATAGTGTTTCCCGTAAAATACGTTTTCCGGGTTCTTGAAGAAATAGCATTTAATCATTGGATTTTGACCTGCAGATTACAAAAAATGTGGAAAAATCACTCGAGAGTATTTTAGACAATTTTTGTTGGTGGAATTCATGTTAAATTTACAGAATAAAAAGTTAATTGCGGGGAAATATTATAGTAAAATCATTGAATAATTTTTAATTACCATTGCTATTTTTTAACATTGTAATAAAATGGATTTTGAATATTGTCTATACTATTATTTCAAAATGGTCCTTGGTATAATTTTAGTTTTTTTGCACCAGCAATGGTGGACTAAAAATCCTTTTTGTTTAATTTAAGCAAATTTTTTTTTTAGTTTGTTTTTAATTGTGGTAAATGTTTAAAAATTCTATTCAAATTTGGGCATTTGTATCAAAAACTTTTTTTTAATGTACACCCAAAAAAAAGTTAGTAAAACGACTTGTAAATGAAGTATACTATTTTTCAGCAAATTTTTTATACTTATTCAGCACTTTGAATTACTGTTTTACTAATTTATTTCGTTAACTAATGAGCTGATAAGCACATTAATAGGGAGGCCGACTACCAGATTGAAAAACAACGCAGAATGAAGTAGATGTCGCTGCATGTCACAATGTAGTAGAGAAGAGCAAAATTATACTTAAAAGTACAACTCTTAGAAGACATATAAAAATCAACCATGGAATATTTTTGTATCTGTTTTTCATACCAAAACAAATTGTGCATTAAAACAACTTAAATTTTGTGTTGTCACCGACTTGGGAAAGTAGTTGTCTATTAATTACCGACCAAATAAAGTATTTAAATTTAATAAAGTTTAAATGTATATTTGTAAACTAATTGTTTAAAATTATTACTGATGTAGTGCGGTTAAATTGGCAATTTTAAATTGCAAACAAATATACGTACAGGTAGGCAGACTAGAGCGAAAGACAAAGACACACTCTTAGGAAAATTTTTATGTTTCCTTTTTCTTATTGCAAAAAACTGTTGTTTATGTAATATTTTGTTATTTTTTCGTTTCGTTTCTAGACTTATCTAAGGCTTCCTTTAAAAGAAGTCATCATTTAGACAACCATTGATGTAAGAAGTTGAAAGATAATTTTGTTTATGTTATATAAAATTATTTCTATATATTTTTAGATATCACATTAATTCATGTCGTCAATTTCGCAGTATGAACATTTTTATATTTTGTACCTCATTGTAAATTATTTTTAAAAGGATCTCAAAAAAATGTTTGGGATTTTCAGCAAGTAAATTAACTAAAGTGTACAACTGCTTCTACAAATTTATTGAGTTTTTTCATTCTACTAATATTCAGCAAACATTTTGCTAATTTTTAGCAAGGATTTTTTTAATTTTTAATTAACTTTTGCTGAATATACTAATTTTGTTGCTAAAATGTTGACAAATGTTTTGTTTCACGTCATTATGTTTTGTTTGATGGGTTTTGTCAATCCTTCTATGTAAAATACATGGTTGCCATATAAGCCAAAAAAATATTTAAATTTTGCAATTGATGTACATTCTATCAACCATAGCGCCGCGAGATTATAATATTTTTATACTTAGGATTCAGTAACCATATTTACCAAATATTGTTTCATACTTTAAAAGTTTGGGCATAAATCAGTTGTTTGACTCCCCTGAAAAAAGTGTTTTTGTTCATATAGGGTATTGAATATAAGGCCTCGATATGTTTTAAAAAATTATCTTTTTATGGAAAGCCTGCGCAATAGAGAACCCAAAACAGCAAAGTTGTTTCTTTTTCTTGCTCTCCGCACATTTCGTGTAAAAGATTATCTGCGAAAAAAACTGTACTTCTATCGCTCAAACCGGATATGCCGTTTTGATTTTTGACCTAAAAAATTTTCTAAAAATGTTTTCGTTAAAAAATGTAATTATGCAAAATAAAACAATACAAAAAAATTTATGCTAAAACACACCTTACCAAATAAAAAGTCTATTAATCTAACCTCTAAGGTTTGTACGTATTACCATTTATATTATTATTCTAACTTTTTTATATGAAATGTAATAAAGAAATAAGTTATGCATTTGAATTATAACAGGTTACTAGCTATTCACCATTTTTAGAACAATGTTTAGGTCAAAAGTCAAACCGGTTTGCACGATAGAAGTCCAGTTTTTCATAGATCTAATTTTTTATACGCAATCTTTCATTAAATGTGCTGGGGCCGAGAAAAAACAACTTTGAAATTTTCATATATCATCCTTTTATTTTACGTTTAAATTTCGTTATTTTTTTTTTCAAAAATCAATAGCCTACATTTAAAGGTTAGGCAGTTTAATATGTATTGTTAAAAACATTGCCTATAAAGAGCACTTAAAAACAAAAACTCAAACCTAATTTACAATCAACTTTTAATTTAAAAATTCTTTCTATTCTTTGCATTTTGCGCAAATTCTTTTTTGTTTGTCTTATCTATTCGTTGGGCAGTAAACGAAGCCGTTAGGACTAGAAAGTACAAAGAAAGTGTTGCTAATAAATCTACAAAAGCAAAAAAAAATAAAACATCCTTTTGTTTTATAAATATATACAAGGACTTAACACTAGGTTAGTTGGTTGTTGGGTCATTGAATATAAGCGAAAATCATAGCATTGATTAGACAAAGAGAAAAACAGGCAGTCGTCGATGAATATCAAAAGGAGGATGAGTACAACTTTTTGTTTAACATCAATTGCCAGAATAATTTATTGAAAAGTTTTTCTTCTTTATTTAAAAGATGAGAAAGAACAGGAGACATAAGAACAAGAACGACAAAAAAAACTTTAGAAAAACTTTTCTTGCTCTTGTGTACAGCGCACATACGGCCAGATGATGAGTGTTTTGCCTAAAAGACTTTCCCGTAGCTGCCTGATATTGTGTAACGAGAAGTCTTGAGTGTGGGTCAAATGAACTTTAAAATTAAAATGGCTTTTCCAATATGGCTCGAAAAAAAAATTATATTTTTATCTGATCAAACAGAAACTTTCTGTTGACATGGGTTTGCGGTAACTAATTTTGGTTCTGTAATTAGATTTTAGAAATTCAAAATGCCGGCCAAACTTCAAAAGCACACTATTTTCAAACTCTAGGCAATAAGTTTATTGTGACTACAACGCAAAACATACGCAATGGGGCTCGCTCCTTAATAACACCAAAGGAAGACAACTTCTCAAATCCATAGCATCATGCAAGCTAGTTGGTATCTCAGGTGGTCAGACAACTCACTGGCCATCTGATCTAAATAAGATCCCTGATATAATAGACTTTGCTGTCACTAAAAATATCAATCGCGCGTACGTAAATATAATCACATCTACTGACATATCGTCAGACCATTCCCCTTCTGTGTTGACTCTATATCAGCATCAACCTGTTATAGAGTCCAACTATTTAACAAACAAATCTACAAAATGGCTCAAATATAAAAAATATATAAGTTCACATATAAATTTAAATACTTCATTGAAAAGTGAAGCAGAACTAGAAACGGAAATAAACTTATTTACGGAAACAATTTATAACGCGGCGCAAGTATCGACGCCCGTCATCAGCAAAACTAATATAAAACGAAATTTTCTCAAAAATATTCTAGAAATGGTGAAGGAAAAGAGGCACCTTCGACGTTTATGGCAATTACACCGCTCTCCGGCAATAAAATATCAATAAAAACAATGCCAAAAAGCACTCTAAAATGCTCTTAAGGAAAGGAACGAATCCAGTCTAAAAATACCTACAAAACCTTGACCCTTCAGTAAAGTCAGACTACAGTCTATGGAAAGCCAACAAAAAATGAAGAGACCTATAATGTACAAATCACACATTCGACTTACCGATGGTAATTAGGCCAGAAGTCCAAGTGAAAAAGCAAATGTTTTTGCCGACCATTTGCAAAACGTATTCACTCCCAACATTACTGACTCTGATGTAATTATTCCTCCAATGAAACTTCGATTTTGTAACTTAACGAAAGCTGTTAAATCCCTTAACACAAAAAAATCACCTTGTAAAGATAAAATTACTCCAAAAATGATTTTCGAACTGCCCAATGTTGCTCTAAGACAATTACTTTTTATTTTTAATGCGATTTTCCGCATTGGCTTTTATGCTTCCTCTTGGAAAATATCCGAAAGTATAATGATCGCCAAGCCTGGTAAAGATGTCAGTCAAGTCTCCTCGTACAGGCCAATAAGTCTTCTCTCTATAATATCTAAATTATTTGAAAAACTATTTTTAAACACGCTTACGCCATTCCTGAATGCACATCAAATTATTCCCGATTCGTGCACACACGGCCAGAAGATGAGTGTTTTGCTTATAAGACTTTCCCGTTGCTGCCTGATATTGTGTAACGAGCAGTCTTGAGGGTGGGTCAAATGAACTTTAAAATTCAATATAGCGTTTAAAATATGGCTCGAAAAGTTAAAGTTCTGCCTATTATGGAGGCTCTAGCTTTCCTAAAACTTCGGATTCTGATGAGATCTTTAGCCAGATCGAAATACTAGTATACACCTAGATAATATGTTTGATTTACTTTATTTTTGTAAATATACGGAGTTTGAAAGCTCGTTATAAATTAAAAATAACATAAAAATAATCTCGATAATTATATAATTATAGCTTTATCTGATCATACAGAAACTTTCTGTTGACATGAGTTTACGGTAACTAATTCTGGTTCTGTAATTAGATTTTAGAAATTGGAGGCCGAAATTCAAATGTATTTCCCTTTGTCTTAGCTAGCTAAAATTATGCACCAAAAGGTTTTGGGTGTCGATGACTTTAAAAATTATCTTAAAAATTTAATATGGCGGATCCAATATGGCAGCAAAAAAAGTTAATTATCATCCGATCACACAGAAATTTTCTTTTAAGTTGGTTTTAGAGTAACTGACTCTGTTTTTGCAATTAGATTTTAGAAAGCCCCCAAAGTTAGACATAACTTGCACTTTTTGCTCAAAAATCTTTCCCTTTGTCTTAGCTAGCTGAAATTGTCCACCACGAGGCTTTGAGGTGGAAGATTTTATCAAAAATTTTATCAAACTTTTCTAAACTTAAGGGCCGATGCGGCACATCTTCCCAACATCCGACTGTTCTAATATTTGTGGCGACGTAGTTTTAAACCGAAATTACTATTTTCGTGGTGTAGCCCGGTCAATAACTAGCACCCTAGTATGACAATTGTGTTGTCATACTTATTTTTTCAAATTCCCAATCCTCTGACCAAAATACGACTGCTCTGGTCCTGTGTGCAGTGGCTGTATTTATGTTTAATTTAGAACAAAGCTAGTTAATGAATATTCTAAGAAAATCACATTTTCTATAGTTTTGAAATTGTTAAGGGGGGAGTGAAGAAGGCGCATGCATGTTTAACTTGTTAAATTAATATTTTTGTTGTTATTGGTGTGTTAATTGGATGTAACAGAATATAATCGTTAGGATGTCCATTAAAATAACGATTTGTCTTGTCGATTTTCGTTCATTACACCCCCTGTTTTATTATAAATGGTTCCACATGGAAGAATGCGATTGGCCGATAATATACCATTTTCAAAAAGGTGTATTATTATTAAAAATTCCCAAAATTCGAAGTTTCGAAGTTTCGAAAAAAATAATTTTTTGTTTCATTTAGTATACCCAAAATTATCAGGAATATAATTCTGACTTTATCATTAAGCCACTTTAGCCTGGAGTTCCAAATGACTCACGACTTTGATAAAAAAAAATGCAAAAACAACTTTTTTTTAAATTAATTTAAAACATTTTCTAAAATGCCTAATTTGAAGATGTCGATTGCTATTTTTTATAATATAATAGTTGTTATTAAGGAAAAAAAAATTGTGTGTTTTGAGCGACTACATTCTAGGACATTTTCTGAAAATTGCTTATTTTGCTAACAATTTCACAAAATTTTAATGTTTTAATCAAAGTTTGCATAATTTCGGAAAATTTTGCTAAAACTTGATTTCACAATAATTATGTTTACACTCCAAAGAAAAAGAAGTACTTCGAAAATTTTGTTAAACGTCTTTTTTTTTTCCTGAAATTGAGTTTTCAGCAAAATAAAATAAAGCTATTTTTTTTACTACCAAACTAAAATTTACAAAAATTGTTCTGATAAATACACCCATAGCATGGATAATAAATAAAAATACGAGTTATAGATGTTCCAATTTGCAACCACGGTTGAATTATTTTTTGTATTTTAGAATTATCATTTAAAAAATGTAAAATTACGTCATACAGTCGTGCAAGTAATTGGGAATTATTATGTATTGTTATTCAATTAATAAATATTTTGTTTATTTCCGGATTTAATTGAAGGGCTTATTGTAAAAACTTGATAAGCCACATTCTAGCTTTAATTTGTTTTTGCTCTTGAAATGTTGAACATATGCAAAAAATATAACTTTTGCAGAACGTTTATACCAAAGGTAGTTGTAATAAGAGTTTAAGCACGACTTCTATCATATACTAATCAATCAAAACAGCGAAAATCTATAAAACAATAAATATGGCTTATCAAGTTTTTACTATAAACCCTTCAATTGTATTATGTTAATTATGTCGAGTTCGTGACATTTTTATATAGTATGTTTAAAACAATCAAAACAAAAAAAAAATATTAGCAATATAAATTAACTAAAAGATGTTATAATAGGTTTTTTTAGTTTTTTCAAAACATTTTGCTGAATTTAATAACTTTTTTCTAAAAATCTGCTCACTGATTTCCAACAAAACACGTTTGTAGATATTAGCAATTTTTCTGCAAGGATCCTCCCATCAAAAATTTTGCAGACTCAACTAACACTTTTTGCAAATTTTACGGATTTTTGTTAGTATAAAAAATTACGAAAAAATTACTACAAAGAAAGAATATAAAGCATTTAAATGGATAACAAAATTTCCACTTGATAAAAATTATTATTTTGTATAACGGCATATATAAACAGCTAATGTTTTAACTTTTCACCATAAAATACCCTCTAGGAAATTTACATAATAACGCCTTTTAAGGTTTTTATTAAATTTGAATATCAATCTTATTTTTAACCGTCAACAGTGATTCTTTAAATTAATTCTGGGACTACAAAGAATTGCGCTTGTTCGTTAATTTTTTGCCCTCTATCACATATCCGAAATTAATAAAATTCTAAATGATGTTACACCCTTATTTTCCTAGTGGATGTTTAATGGTGAAAACATTCAACAATCATAGGATCAAGTTACACAACATAATTCTAATTGTTATCAAGTGGAAAAAACTTGCTTTTTATCCATTTAAGTACTTTATATTATTTTCTTGTAGTCATAATTTAAATTAAAATTCATGGGTCTTTTTTCCCCCGACCACTAAGGATTAAATATTTTTGAATAAAAGTAAAGGTAATAATAGCATAATAAAATTTAAGTGATATTGTTCCAAAATTATAATAGGTCTTATTCTGTAAATTTCCTAGTGGTTTCTTTATGGCCAAAAGTTCAAAAATTAACTGTATACACGCAAAGAAAAAACATGGTTGAGGGAAACATATTCGAAGAGCATCATACATTTTTGGATTTATGATTGCGACAACCATGTTACTATGGTTGTGACAACCATACTCTTAACTGCTTTTGTATCATAATATGATAATTAAATTGCCATATTATGGTTCCAAGTATATCCCAATATTATCATATTATGGTTCTGGAAATTTGTATGAATTATCATAATATGAGCCCTACAGTATTCTCCCAGCATTCTATTGAAGCTGGATTAAAAAGATATGCGTGTTTTTTAATAGTATATTTATTTAATAATTCACATATTTAAATAAACTTAGGTTTAAAATAATTTAAGTAATCCAATTGTCTTTGCGCAGAAGAAAAAGTTTTGTGAAATAGTGTGTCAGCTATACAAGCTATACATGTGATTACATAAATATAAATATAAATATAGCATAAAAATATTGGTAAGAATACAATTTCACAATACATTAATAATGATCAACACATGTTTGCAACAATCATAACAACTGCATTATAACCATAGTATAGTCCTAGTTATCATAGTATGATCATGGACAAGAATTTCGTCATCAATTATTACCATGTTATGATTATTGCAAACCTATTATGATTATTTTGTCCTATATACTTAAAAGCACGTGCATTTTGTTTAAATTTTTTTTTTACATTTTTTTTCTTTAACAATATTTTTGAGTAATTATAAACAATTAAATAATAAAGCACTTTTTATACTAAACAATAACTTTATTTAACGGGTGAGCGATAACTAAACTTTTGCCTAGACTTCCACGGTAGACCGGGTTGAGACTGCAAACTTATTCCTTCTTCCACAACATAGATCACCATTAAAATTAACACCACTACGTTGTTTGTCCATTGTTAATGTCTTTTTGTTTAATATTATTTAATTTGTTGGAGCTGACTGTTTCTCACAACTTCTTTTCTCAAAATCTCAAACAAGAATGAGACTAAAAGGGCGAAGACGCTCATAAAAAAACCAACTGATCATCTTATAGTTGGTGCAACTCTAATATGGCTGCAGTTAGATAGAGGAATATGATAATAAATATTATAGTATGATTGTAGACAACACAATAATATGATAACTGAAAAAAGAGCGAAATTTTTACTAGAACATGATAAAAGCAACCATATTATTGGTGAAATATGATTCATACAATAATAGTTTAATTGAAACAACCATTTATTGCTGTAGGAAACATAGTTTTGTGGCCGCAATCATATTGCAACCATATTTTTTCTCTGCGTGTATTAATCAAGTTACATAAAATAATTATTTTTATCATTTTATTAACAACTTAAGGGCTTTATAATCTTGTAGTCATAATTCAAATAAAGTGTCATGGGTCCTTTTTTCTCCAGGAAACTAAGGGTTAACGAGTTTTTAGATAAACGTTAAGATCATTGTTATCTAATCAAGTTTAACTGAAATTTTCCAAAAATTATGAATACCTAGGTAAAAACATTAATTAAAATTTTGTTAAATTTTTGACAAAATAAGCAATTTTCCTAAAATTTCTACTTGATAAAAATTATTATTTTATATAACTGGATCCATATAGGGCTAATATTTTTATTCTTCACCATAAAAGAGCATCTAGGAAATTTACAGAATAACGCTTTTTCAGGTATTTGTAAAATTTGGATATCAATCTTATTGTTAACGGTCAACACTTAAAACTAATACTGGGACTATAAAGAATTGAATTAAATTTCCTAGTGGGTGTTTAATGGTTAAAAGAGGAAAACATTAAACAAACATTGATACAAGTTACACAACTTAATAATAATTTTTATCAAGTGGAAAGGATTCGCTCCAAACACAAACTCGAATTATGATTTTTCAAATTTTTTTTTTCTGTGACAGCAACTATTATATTATTAAAATTGCATTAGACATCTAAAAATTAGACATTTTAAAAAATCTGTAAAATTAATTTAAAAAAAAAACCTTTTTGCATTTTTATCAAATTAGGGCATCATTTTGGATTCCAGCATAAAGTTGGTTAATGATATCCGATGAAGTCAGAATTACATATATGAATAATTTGAAGTATATTAAATGAATAAATGAAATAAAAATAAATTTTTTCGAAATCAAGAATACAGGGATTTTTTAATATTAATACTATTTTTCTCAAAATGGGCCATTTCGTATAACTTTTTGAGCGTGTTAACGTTTTCAAAATAAAATCGATTTCTTCCATTTGGAACCATCTGTAATAAAACTGGGGGTGTAGTGAAAAATCTATTTTAAGGGACACACTAATAATCATGCTTTATTCATCATTATCATTGTGATATTTAGAGGACAATGTTGTTTGTTTAATATACAAAATATCAACATCATTATTATTATAATGGCAATAGTTACATGCTACAACACCATATAAATGTTTTACAAAAAAAGTTATTATTTCTCAAATGAATAAATAATAAGTACTTTTTATAAATAAGTTTCTAAATTTTATTAAAATTTACATTTTATAAAAAATTATCTTTAATAAAAACTATATTTTTTTCAAAATTTTGCTTTGATATAAAAGTACCGCTTATATAAACTAATTTTTATAAAAAAAACGTGTTTTATATAAAAAGTACCTTTAAAAGAAAGAACATTTTATGAAAAGTACATTTTATACAAAAGTTTTCCGTTTATAAAAAGTACCTGTTGTAAAAAGTACTTTTCATAAAAAAGTTTCTTTTTTAAAAAATCATCATTTATAAAAGTTCCTTTTATAAAACAGTATATATTATAAAAAAAAAAAAACTTTTATAAAAAAGTATCTTTTATAAAAAAACGTTCTTTATATAAAAAAATACCTTTTTTAAAAAGTACTTTTAAAAAAATATACCTTTTATAAAACAGCACCCTTTTAAAGAGTAAAGTAAAGTACCTTTTGAAAAAACGTACTTTACATTGAAAATGGTGTAGTTGAAGCATATTTCGTAATTGGAACAACTTTCAAGGCAACCCATCATATTATCATCATCAGAACTTGTACAATTTTAGTTTTTTTTTTCGAAAAGTTTTAAAACTATGTAAAAGTTTAATCAACTCTTGTTCTTTTTTATATTATTATCTATAAAAACAGCAATAACAACAACATCATCTTCCTCATAAGTAACAACTTACAACATTAAGCAGCAACATCTCTAACAATACCCCATTCATGTTGTGTATAGTTGTATGTATGTTTATTAATATACGTGGGTTCTGTTCTCAATTTAGTTTGCCTGGCGTATGACCCTCAAGAAAAATCACAGTTCTGTTACTATGTTAAATAACAAAGTACATGATTCTATTTTTTTTTTGTTGGTCTTATCTTCGACTTTTTAATTAAACTAAAAACAATTTGGTTGGTTACTGGCTATTACTGAAAATAAACTAAAAAAAGAGATAAGAAAGTTGGATTTGGATACAACAAGCCGACTTTTTTTAGGCACTTCAGCATGGTATCATTGATATATCATTAATTTTTTGACAAAACATAAAAAAAAAATTCCACTTTTTGACCTCATGTCTTCCGATTTTCCTTATAATAAATATATATATTCTCCAATTTTCTAATTATTTGAGTTAAGGTTTGTTGTTTTTATTTTATAAAAGTTTTTTATTTCAATATTTCGCTACTCCTTTGTGTAGCATCTTCAGGAAAATAAATAAATTAATAAACTTTCAAAAAATTTTAAAGTTTGAAAAATTTTTTGAAAGTTTGAAAACATTTAAAATACTTGACAAATATTTCTAAAACAAAAAATATAAATAATTAACACTTAAAAAATCTATTGATGTAATATTTGTTATAAATTAATGTAGTATGTGTTATTTCTTTTGTAATAAATATTTATAATTCTGAGCTAAATTTTCAATATCTATCTTAAAATTAATTCTATTTGTTAGTGGTGTATTAATTATCTGTAACATTTCTAATAAATAACGACGTTTGTAATTTTGTTCTGTATTTAAAATTGAAACATTTTCAAAGTCTGGATAGTGATTATATCTTGAACAATGAGAAGATAATGCTGTTTTTTGTGAATTAATATTCCTATATTTCTGATCTGATCTATGTCCAGCTAATCTAGTTCTCAATTATTTTTCGTTTGTACCTATATATACTTTATCACAATTTTCTACATTATTTCCACTACATGGTATTTTATACACTATATTTGCCATGTCTAATTTCTGTATCCTATCCTTTGTCCTATTATATAATTTATTAACTGTATTGAATGATTTAAAAGCTATTCTATATCTATTAGTATCGATGATATTCGATCTTTCTAAACATTCTGATAATCCCGGTACATAAACCATAGACTTGTAAATTTTCTGTTCATTCAAGTTATTTGTGCTGTTATTCCTTCTAAATTTATACTGATTTATTAATGAACAGATTAATTTTATTGGAAAATCATTATCCATTAATAAATTCTTAATAATTTTCTCATTCTTCCTGTGAAATTCTCTGTCACTAATAGTTAAAACCCTTTCTATTAAATTCTTTGCAGCATTAATGATAATTCTCCTATTATGTTTTGAATAAAAATTAATAATTCTACCTGATGCCGTTGGTTTTTGATACCAATCCATTATCAAATTGTTAACTCTTCTAACTACCAAAGTATCTAAATAAGAAAGTCTTGAGTCGCGTTCCTTTTCCATGGAAAATGGAAAATTGTGATAAAGTATATATAGGTACAACGAAAAATAAATTGAGAACTAGATTAGCTGGACATAGATCAGATCAGAAATATAGGAATATTAATTCACAAAAAACAGCATTATCTTCTCATTGTTCAAGATATAATCACTATCCAGACTTTGAAAATGTTTCAATTTTAAATACAGAACAAAATTACAAACGTCGTTATTTATTAGAAATGTTACAGATAATTAATACACCACTAACAAATAGAATTAATTTTAAGATAGATATTGAAATTTAGCTCAGAATTATAAATATTTATTACAAAAGAAATAACACATACTACATTAATTTATAACAAATATTACATCAATAGATTTTTTAAGTGTTAATTATTTATATTTTTTGTTTTAGAAATATTTGTCAAGTATTTTAAATGTTTTCAAACTTTCAAAAATTTTTTCAAACTTTAAAATTTTTTGAAAGTTTATTAATTTATTTATTTTCCTGAAGATGCTACACAAAGGAGTAGCGAAATATTGAAATAAAAAAACTTTTATAAAATAAAAACAACAAACCTTAACTCAAATAATTAGAAAATTGAAAAATAAGAAATAAGGTTAAATAAACGAAAATAATTATATATATTCTCTATGAAACCTACACTTCGAAAACTTTGTAGGTTAAGGCTACTGCAAACGTAGTTAAAAACTAATGAAATTTCACTTAAAGAAAGGACGACTTATATTTCAGTAAATTCAACTAAGATTGTCATTTGTTTTTAACATTCAAAAATTAACCACATTTGTAGTAAAAATGAGCCGCATATGGTAGTAAATAATAAGAAAACATTTTTTTTTCTTTTTATTTTTTTTTAATAACAAAATAAGACTGTAAAAAATAAATGTAAAATCATAAAACAGTAATTTTATGTGGTTTGTTTTTTTTAAATGAACTACAAGATTAGTAAAAAATTAAATTTGTTCTACAAATGACTGACATTTACATCAAAAATAAAGAAACTGAATTACAACCCAACAACAACTACATATTTTTAAAGGAGAAGTTTCTTGAGTGTTTAATACATCAAAATATTATTAACATTTTCAAAAAATCTCGATTTTTTCACTGTTTAAAATTTTAAGAAAATTCAAAAAATCCCAAAAGTATCCCTAAACTATAAAAAGTCATATATTAAAAAGTTCTTATCGGAGATTTTTAATTCAAAAGGCACTCCATTCCTACTGCAGTCTTATTACACATTTATGCAATAAAAAATACATTTAAAATTATGTATTTGAGATGCAAATGTAATATTTAATGGATTTTTGAAATTGTTCTTCCACTCCAAAATTTTTTAAACATGTATCAGATTTTGGTTTTTCTCTGACGAGGATACCATATACTTTTCTCGATTTGTTTCAAAAATCCACACATAAACTTTAATTGTTTGTATAATTTGTAATTTTTATATTTTCAACAGATTTTAAAACAGTTTAAACTTCAGAACACATTATTAACAATAAAAAAATGTAATTTATTTAAGTTTATCTGTCTAAAGAAATACTTCTTGATGCCCATGCAGTTTGTGGGTTTATTTTGAAAAATACATCTACAAACTTCATTTGCATCAAAAACAAATTTTTTTTTACAGATGAACATAAAGAAATCCATTTTGATATTTATGTATATTTTAAAATATATTGAAAATATCAAGATTAAAAATTTAAAAAAAATTTAAATTTTTGTATAGGATTTTAAAATGAAAATTATTCCAGTTCGAGGCCATACACTTTATTTCTTTATTGGGATATTGTCCTAACAAATAATCTATAGAGTTTTGT
Source organism: Delia radicum (assembly GCA_021234595.1). NCBI lineage: Eukaryota > Metazoa > Arthropoda > Insecta > Diptera > Anthomyiidae > Delia > Delia radicum. Next base: position 188,777,742 of record CM037852.1, read on the forward strand.
TTTCTAATTTATTAATTGACCACTTTCACTTTCTATTTCGGGAATTTTCTAGGTTACCCTCATCAGAACACGTTTTAAAAGAAGTGACAATCCCATGCAAAACATCAAACATTCATTTAAACTAGTTTTCTCCCTAAATGAGAACTAATATATGAGCTTGAAGTTAAAGATTATCACTATTGATGAAAAATAAATTGAAAATTTGTTTGCTATGTGCAAGGTCTACCTATGGTAGATATTCAATACAAAAACAAAATGTAAAGGGTGAGTAAACAAGACCGTACTTTGTCTTTTATACAAGTTTGATATAATTTTTATTAAAAATAAAAATTATGTTTTTTAATTGTGCTTTAATTGTGCAATGAAAATGAAAATTATTCAAGTTCGAGGCCATACTTTCTTTATTTCTTTATTAGGATATTTTCCTAACAAATAATCTATAGAGTTTTTATTTAAAATTTATTAATTGATCACTTTCAGGAATGTGTTGAATCAACGCATTCGATTTTTGTAAAATTAACACAAATGAGGTAAAAATACAATTTTTCTAATTAATATTTCGGGAATTTTCTAGGTTCCCATCATCAAAAACAAAAAATTCTATAGATTATTTGTTAGGACATATATTTAATTCCATAATAACCACCAGCACCTTTCCTGATCAATGGAAACATGCCAAAATTGTTCCAGTGCCTAAAACGGATAAAGAATACCGTCCAATTGCGATACTACCTTACATTTCGAAAGTTTTTGAGCATCTTTTAAATAAACAAATGTATAAATATTTGAACACTAACAATCTACTAACTGATCGTCAATCAGGGTTTAGACCTCATCATAGTTGTATAACTGCACTTACAGATGTAGTAGAGGATATTCGAGCTAACTTGGATGATAGTTTGATTTCTTTTTTGGTTCTGCTCGACCACTCTAAAGCTTTTGATACAGTTGACCATTTTATACTTAGAATAAAACTTTCTAGAATGTTTAACTTTTCAAGAACGGCTACAAACTTGATCTTTTCGTATCTTACTAATAGATATCAGTCTGTTGCCGCTAATAACTTTATTTCCCAATCACTACCGGTCGTAAGAGGAGTTCCACAGGGATCCATACTGGGCCCACTGCTGTATACGCTATATGCCAATGATCTACCATCACAGCTCAAATATTGTAAGCTTCAAATGTATGCAGATGATGTCCAGATGTATCTAAGTAGTCCAAAGTCGTTACTTCTGTCCAAAGTTCATGAACTAAACCATGATCTTAACAAAATATTTGTCTGGGCTTCAGCAAACGGTTTATGCCTTAATCCTCGAAAATCAAAATGCATAATAATATGTAAGAGGTCAGTGAAAATTAATGATGAGATAAATATTTTCCTTGGTGGCTCCAGAATTGAAATAGTTGACTCCGTAAAAAATTTAGGTGTTGTATTTAATCGAACATTGACATGGTCTAACCATATAAATATTACTTGTGGCAGAGTATACGGTATGCTCAGAAGTTTATGGATCACTCAACATTTTACACCATTAAAAATACGAATGCTACTTGCGAAAACTTACATAATCCCAACACTTTTATATTCGTCTGAAATCTTCACTGGATGCAATACTATGGACACGAGAAAACTTAACACCACTTCAATAACATCATCCGCTACATTTTCGGTTTAAAAAGATTTGATCATATATCCCGTTACACTAGTCGTATTTTTGGAATTTCTCTTAACGATTATCTAAAGTATAAAAATCTAGTTTTCCTTCACAAAATATTCATGACAAATGAGCCTGATTACCTATTTTGCCGGTTAAGTTCCACATCATCACCCAGAAATAATGGCATAACGCAATTTCAACATCGTGACACAGCGTCAGAAAACCAATTCTTTATTCTCACAATACACCTCTGGAACCATCTACCAAATAATTTGCAATTTATTAGCAACGCAGTAAATTTCAAAAATCACTAATGCTATATTACTGTAATTGCTAACAATGTTTTATTTTTATTTTTATTTAAATTGTTTTTTATGAATCTAAACTTATTAATTAATTAAAAAATTAGTTTCAATTATTTTAAATGTTTTAAATTTTTATTTTATATTCAATTTTATGTTAAGTGCGATTGTAATTTACTTTACTTAAATATTAACTTGTCGGATTCTAATACTTTAATTTATAAGATATTATTTCTTGTTGTATTAGAAATGCAAAGTTTAAATAAATACAAATACAAATACAATATAGTAATAAAGAAATATATTTTGTTATTTAAAAAAATAAATGTTAGTTTATTTTTTACTAACATGTAGTTCATTTTTACTACAATTGTTCGACATGTTTTGAACATTAAAAAATAAATCACAATGATTGTTGAATTTACCGAAATGTAAGTCGTCCTTTCTTTAAATGAATTTTCATTTGTTTTTAACTACATTTGCATTGGTTTTTACCTACATAGTATTCTAAGTGTACCTACCAAAAATATTTTCTCTTCTAATTTGCCATTTTCATCGATGAATTAAACATTGGCTTGTCCTAGGAGGGAATTCATTGATTCATTAATTCATTGATAAAGATGCTCGATTGAAATCATTCCTTGGCAGAACAGTTTTTGCTGGGTATTATTAAACTTTTTTAAGACCTTTAGAAAGTTTAGCTTTTTATTTTACTTTTCAGTAGATGTCACCAAGAGATTGACTCATTTAACTTACTTCCTATTTTTGATACTTAATAATGAATAATAAAAAAAACTTTTCTTAATTTACAATACTTTTTTTTAATATTTTCTTAGCAAAAATCTGTTCTACAAAATTACGTAAAATGAAGTAAAAATTCTTTAATAAATGTTTAGCAAAGTTCTTTTTTATTGTTTTTTTTTTTTTGTGCAATAAACAAACTGCAACAATTTTAAACAAATTTATGTATGCATTATTAAGTGGCCTACAGGCAAAAAAAAAATCTTTTCGTTTTGATTTTATTCGAATAATGGGATGCTTTTGCTTAAATCAATAAAAAAAAACAAAATTTCAGTAAAATGTTTGTAACCGTTTTATAATGACAATCATAATTAATAGAGTTGTCATTTATTCGAGTTTTAATTTTGATCGAATAAACGGTCAATAAAAATTAGATAAAACGATTAATCGATTATATTTTTTTAAATTGTTTGTTTCTAACGACTAAAGAATACAAATAATTTAAAAAAACTAAATTCTAAAGGAACATTTTACACAAAAAGGAAGAAAATTGTTAAAGAAATCAATAATCACTTTTAAAGCCTAAAATTTTATGAGAAGGTAGTTGTTTAGGCAAAAAATTAAAAAAAAAAATTGCAACATTTACAAATTTGAGTAAAAAGGTCAAAAAAGTAAAAAAATGCTAAGACAAGAAATTCTCTTTGAATTTGTGATTTAATCCAACAAATAACTCTAGAAATTCCAAGAATGAGAACCGGATAGGGACTAGCCTACAACAAATTTTTTTTCACAATTTTTTTAAAAAGATTTTGTGATTTAGCATATTTAATTACTATAAATGTAAAAGAGGAAACTTGTCTTTTATGCTGAAGAAAAATTTTGAAAATCGGTTAAAAAAAATTTTCAATATTTTAAATATATCGGGCTGTTAAAATCTAAATTTAGAAACTACATAAAATTAATTCACATTTTGAGGGCTATCGTTATCAAGCGGGATGATTTTTGATAACTCGGATGGTTTAAACTTCAAAAGTCATCCAATTTTAAAATGATTGTATGTAAAAACTGAAACTAAGAGTTCCTTCAAATTATATTTGAAAAATTTGTTTAATTTTCAAGGTTATAAAAAGTGAATTTTGTTTATAGATTTATTTGTTACGTTTTTGTGTAAAAATTTTTTAAAATTCATTATTCTTCCAAAAGACTTTTTAAAATAGAATATTTGTGTTGTTAGTGTTGTCACTTCTGAGTATAATATAAAGGGTCCGCCAAATAACTTTTTTTTTTTTGAACTCCTGAACCAATTGGACTTTGTATATCGTCATACCAAGTTCTTTATGCAAAATTCGTCTCAATGATGTCTCCGAAATGTTCAATTGTTGAGAACGACGGTGAATTGATGTTGATGGCGCTTCACGCACACTTTCTGCCACAGCAGCAATATTCTCGGATGTACGCACTGTTTTTGGCTTTTCACGCTTTGGTTTATCGATGAGGATGCCAGTTTCTTTCACTTTTTTCACAAGATAACGAACATACGGACTATATTCGTTCAGCGGAAGGATAAAACTAATTGTCTGTCAAATCAGGCATGAGCTAAGTGTTACCATTCACGAAATAAGCACTAGTTGAAAAAAAAAAACGTTAGATGGCGGACCCTTTACAATAGGAAAGAAAACTGCAATTTAGCTGCATTATATTAGAGGCCATACTTGGGTATGATAGCTAAACGGTCATGACTTGGTACTGTTACACTAAGGGAACTTCTGCTTTAAAAATATGTAGTTGTTTGGGTTGTAATACAGTTTCTTTATTTTTAATGTGAATGTCAGTCATTTGTACAACAAATTAAAATATTTACTAACCTTGTAGTTCACTTAAAACAACAACTCACATCAAATGACTGTTTTATGATTTTACATTAATTTTTTACAGTTGTTTTTTGTTATTAAAAAAATTAAAAAAATAAATGTTTCTTTATTTTTTACTACCATGTGGTTCATTTTTACTACAATTGTTAGTCATTTTTTGAACATTAAAAAACAAATGACAATGTTAGTTGAATTTACTGTAATGTAAGTCGTCATTTCTTTAAATGAAATTTCATTTGTTTTCAACTACATTTGCAGTGGTCTTTACCTACATAGTAATCTAAGTGTACGTTTGTAATGTAACAAGAGCGCAGGTATCATATAGAGACAACGTGACAATTATAAACACACAAATAACAATACAATTTAAAAATGGAAAATCACTGATGACGCCTGCACATAAAAAGGCAGAAACTAATCTAGTCTGATTTAAAAATTAACTGGGACATTACTGTTATAACCAATATCGGAAAAAATCCTGATATAATAATTTTTCTAGAATTTTTAAAAACTGTTTTCTGAATAACAGTTACAAATAACCAATTATTTTTTGGTCTTCGATAACCATAATATTTTGTTTTGTTTTGTTTTGGTCTTCCATAACCATTACCAAAGATTTTTATTTTTTTTGGTCTTTCATAGCCACTACAAAAAACTTTTATCATTTTTGGTCTTCTATTATTGTTATAAAAGATTTTTATTTTTTCGGTTTTCTGTAACCATTATGATAGCATTTTTTTTCTGTCTTCTATAATCATTATGAGTAACCAAAAAGTTTTTTGGCCGCATGGAAAATAAATACATAGAAACAAAAATTCATAATGCTTATAGAAGACCGAAAAAATAAAAATCTTTTATAACGATTATAGAAGACCAAAAATAATAAAAGTATTTTGTAGTGGCTATGAAAGACCAAAAAAATAAAAATCTTTTGTATTGGTTATCAAAGACCCAAAAAATATTAATATTTCATAACGGTTATCAAAGGCCAAAAAAAATAATAATCTTTTATAACGTTTATGGCAGGACTACACGTTTTTGGGTGATTTATAATTTTTATTATAGAACAGATTTTTTTTAGTTATTTTTTCTATAACCTATTGCATATTTAAAAAAAAATAACAGTTATTTCGGGTTAGCGAAAATTAATAATGCTTATAATTTTTAGAGAAAATCGTTCATTCTTCTTCTTAACCTCAACATTTCATTTTCACTGCACAATTAAAGGTCGAAACAACATAATTTTTATTTTTAATAAAAATTATAACAAACTTGTAAAAAAGGCAAAGTACCGCCTAGTTTACTTCCCCTGTTTTGTTTACAAACTAAACAAAATATAAAAAGGAGAGAAAAGCAAAAAACGTGTATTGAATATCCACCAGAGGTGGACCTTGCACATCAAACAAGTTTTCAATTTATTTTTTGATCAATGGTTATAATCTTTAACTTCAAACTCATATATGTATATTAGTTCTCATGTAGTGAGTAAAACTAGTTCATATGAATGTTTGATATTTGGCATGGGATTGTTACCGCTTTCAAAACGTGTTCTGATTATGGGAACCTAGAAATTTCCCGAAAGAGATCTATCAACACATTCCTGATCAATGGTTATAATCTTTAACTTCAAACTCATATATGTATATTAGTTCTCATGTAGTGAGTAAACTAGTTCATATGAATGTTTGATATTTGGCATGGGATTGTTACCGCTTTCAAAACGTGTTCTGATTATGGGAACCTAGAAATTTCCCGAAATAGATCTATCAACAAATTCCTGAAGGGGTCAAATAATAAATTTGAAAAGAAAAAACTCTATAGATTATTTGTTAGGACAATATCCTAATGAAGAAATATAGAGTATGGCCTCGAACTTGAATAATTTTCATTTTCGTTGCACAATTAAAGGTCGAAAAAACATAATTTTTATTTTTAATAAAATTTATAACAAACTTGTAAAAAAGGCAAAGTACCGCCTAGTTTACTTCCCCTGTTTTGTTTACAAACTAAACAAAATATAAAAGGTGAGAAAAACAAAAAACGTGTATTGAATATCCACCAGAGGTGGATCTTGCACATCAAACAAGTTTTCAATTTATTTTTTGATCAATGGTTATAATCTTTAACTTCAAACTCATATGTATATTAGTTCTCATGTAGTGAGTAAACTAGTTCATATGAATGTTTGATGTTTGGCATGGGATTGTTACCGCTTTCAAAACGTGTTCTGATGATGGGAACCTAGAAAATTCCCGAAATAGATCTATCAACACATTCCTGAAGTGGTCAAATAATAAATTTGAAAACAAAAAACTCTATAGATTATTTGTTAGGACAATATCCTAATGAAGAAATATAGAGTATGGCCTCGAACTTGAATAATTTTCATTTCATTGCACAATTAAAGGTCGAAAAGAACATAATTTTTATTTTTAATAAAAATTATTACAAACTTTTTTCAATTATTCAGTATTTATTATTTATAGGAATTATTTGCTATTTAAAAATTATGATTTTTAAGTTGTTCGTTTGAACTTTGTCGTTTGAATTAATTTTTATTCGAGTGACAACGCTAGTAATTAATTATCAGAATTAATTACAAAAGAATTTTTCCAGATTTAATTTTTTCAGCTCACGAATCAAAACTTTTGTAGAAATGAATATAAACCTCATTACATAGTAAATCGCTTAATGTAGTAAAAAAAAGTCATAACCAGAATTTATATTTTTTATGAGTTAAACAAATAAACTTAAACAAAATATCTAAAAAACTTTGGATTTAAAAATTTCTTGAATGTATTTTTTTTTTGTCATACCGCCAGTATTGATTAAAAACTGTAATTTAAGAAATTGGTTATCCAAAATTCAGATTTTATTAAATTTTATTATTCTTTTCCTCTAAAGAAATAAAAAATCGGGTTATGATCTTTCTAATTTGGGTCATCGATATATTTAGTAGGACACAGCCAACAGATTTTTTTTTTCTTGAGGCACCTTATTTATACATAGTTTCAAATTTTATTTTCAATTAAAATTTAAATATAACAACAGTGTGAAAAATAAACTAAAGCTAAAAACTTTTACTTTTTTCAATTTCGTAAAAAGATTTATTAGAGCATTTAAAACAAAGTTTAAAATTCACAGCATTTTTTTTCAAAAATTAAAAAAAAAATTTATTATGCCCTATTTTAACGTTCACATTAAATGTGTATGAGGAAAAGTTTAAATCTAAAAAAAAAAATTAAATTGTCATTAATATTTACTACAGATACAGTGAGTGATGAAATTTTTCTAAATCATCAGGATTGCAAATTACACTGTGCAACAAGAAACAATTTCCTGAACGTGTACAACGGAAAATGAAAGTAAACCCTTAGTATATGGAAACCCACAAAGAGTGTTGTGAAGTTGGATTAGTTTTTACCATTTTTTTCAATAGGGTTAAAATAATATGTTTAAATACTACTTAATTTGTCTGTACAAAATTGTTAATATAAACGTTGTCGTTTTCGCTTTTTTGTTAAAGTGGGCCAGATAGATCGGATCAAAATTTGGAATTAGTCATTTTGGTTTGGGTTTTTCTAACTTTTGTAGAAAGTTTTTGAAAATTTTCACCATTATTTCTGATTTTTTTTATAAGAAAAAACTATGCTAGGCTGGATGCTGTAGGGAATAAGAGATAACGTCGCCCTTATATCTGGAGTCCAAATCAAACAAAAAAAAAAAAAAACTTATGCATACAAATTGCAACCCACGAGGAGTTGTTACACTGACAATTAAACTACAAAGTCGTGAATCCGCAGATTTGAATGAAAATTGGATATGTTGTTTGTATTAGGCACGTATTTTTTTTTAGGTGCGCCATCACACGTTTTTGAATTAAAAAGGGGTGTCATAAATACAAAATATTTGTATGAAATCACACAAAAACATTAAAGTGCTGTATAAAACACAAAATTTTGATAGCCATATTGCCTGTCCTGTGGGCCCAGTGTTGCCACTTATTTAAAATATTTACAATATGGGGTATATAGGCTCTTCAGAAAACATTGTGCTAAGCCGAACGATTGAAAATTTTAAAAAAGCGCAACCACACCTTCGTTGTCTTATATTTAAACGGAGCTACCTACTTTCTTACAAGTATTCAGGAGACTGAAAAAAATGTTTAATTTGATCTAATTAAAAATATTAGCAAATCGACATTCTTCAATAATAATTAAAAACTGCTACTGAACACTTCATGCAATTTTTTCTTACTAATTCGTAATATTAGAGACGTTACAATAGATAGCTCCATACACAGAAAAAACTAAAAAAAAAAAAATTATTGAATCAATTTGTTGCACATATCACGGCAATGATTATATCAATTTTTATTGAAAATTAAAAGGAAAAAAAATTAGAAATAACTTCTACATAAAAAAATATGATACTCACAAAAAAAATGTGTGAACGATACCAACGTATGTGTGTTTTTGTTAATGCTGTGTCTGTTTCTATGTTTGTGTGTGTGCTTTTTTTGTTTGTAAACTCGAATGTATTTTGTATTTTATGCCGATAATTTTAAATTTAACCATACAGTGTATGAAAAAATAATTGAGAACTATGTAAGTCTAAATTAAAATATGAATTCATATATTTAAAAGTAAATTAAAATATTAATTGATTCAATTAAATATTTGTTTAGAAACAAATTTAATTTAAATCAAATTTTTAATTAGATATTTTAGGTTGATAATTTTTCTGTATACTTTTATTTGAAATTAATCAACATGAGTAGACCCTTTAAATTATTTGTATTAATATTAGAAATGGCTAATTTTTTTACTGGATTGTAATAAAGTTTTTATTATAATAACGGAAGTGGTGCTGAAGATAATTTTCGAAATGTACCATGGAAGCTGTGTTGTGCGTTTCGAGATATAAAGTTCGATTTTAAAGTGTATGAGCAATTCCATATGAAAGCGATCACCTTTTTGGACGACCCCTCTCCGATTTTAAAATAAATAGTCTCAATTGATTTGCCCAGCAAAAAATAATGTACCTACATATTTTTTTTTTTATAGTGACTGTTTTAGTGGTGGTGTGCACCACTGTCATGTGACAAAATTGAAGAATTCTTCATAAGGGACCTCATTGAAAGTTGTTTAAAAAAAAACTACTAAAGCGATCGCAACGAGTGATAGCTCGTTGGAAAGGTATTGAAGCAGGCTTTAATTGAAAAATAAAATTTTCCTAATTTTTCTCAGAAATTTACCTTTTTCCATGAAAATTAAATTTTCCCATGAAAATTAAATTTTCCGATTTTCCACAGAAGCTCCTAAATTTTCCGGCTAATTTTATTTTTTTGGATTCCTCATAATTTTTGCTTTAAGAATCAGCAATAAAAAAATGGGCCCCGACTCCTTGTTTGGACAGGAGAAGAGCATTTAAGAGACCACCTTGTTCTCATTGTTTTTATATTTTTTATAATTGAATTATTTTTAATTATTTAACAAGAAAAATAAGGAAAATTTTATTTTTCAATTAAAGCCTGCTTTTTTAAAACAACTTTCAATGAGGTCCCTTATGAAAAATTCTTCAATTTTGTCACATGTCATATGGAATTGCTCTATAGTGACTGGTTTAGTGGTGGTGTGCACTGTATGTGACAAAATTGAATAATTCTTCATAAGGGACCTCATTGAAAGTTATTTTTAAAAAAAACTACTAAAGCGATCGCAACGAGTGATAGCTCGTTGGAAAGGTATTGAATCAGGCTTTAATTGAAAAATAAAATTTTCTTATTTTTTCTTGTTAAATAATTAAAAATAATTCAATTATAAAAAATATAAAAAACAATGAGAACAAGGTGGTCTCTTAATGCTCTTCTCCTGTCCAAACAAGGAGTCGGGGCCCATTTTTTATTGCTGATTCTTAAAGCAAAAATTATGAGGAATCCAAAAAAAAATAAAATTAGCCGGAAAATTTAGGAGCTTCTGTGGAAAATCGGAAAATTTAATTTCATGGGAAAATTTAATTTTCATGGGAAAAAAGGTAAATTTCTGAGAAAAATTAGGAAAATTTTATTTTTCAATACCTTTCCAACGAGCTATCACTCGTTGCGATCGCTTTAGTAGTTTTTTTTTTAAACAACTTTCAATGAGGTCCCTTATGAAGAATTCTTCAATTTTGTCACATGACAGTGGTGCACACCACCACTAAACCAGTCACTATAAAAAAAAAAAAAAAATATGTAGGTACATTATTTTTTGCTGGGCAATCGATTGAGACTATTTATTTTAAAATCGGATAGGGGTCGTCCAAAAATTTGCCAATTTTGATCGTTTTCATATGGAATTGCTCTGTAATAAAAACGATATTTTTATGCAATTTGGTTAATTTTTTAAATGGGTATCAACTCTATTAAATATTCACAATATTATTCACATTATATCGCAAATTTGTTTTCGTACAAATAATTTGTTTCACTCATTTTTTTAAATTTTAATTAAAATTTTTATAATGCGTGGACCATGCTCAGTATTTTAAAAGAAACGAAATCGTGAAAAAAATGTGAAAATAATTTACGGCAAACCGTGTTTACAACCAATTACCGCGAAAAAATTTTCAGTCAATTAATTGATCCAAATTCTAACATAATTTTAAAATTGTAATAAATATTAAGTGTATATTTTTTTTATTTTTTATTTTCGATTTTTATGTTGATGTTTGTATGTTTTTAAGTTTGTTTTTTTTTTTTTTTTGTAACACGGGGAAACTTAAAAAAATATGTGCACACTAGGATTACAGTTTTTTTTTTAACAAAAAGCTCCCGCATAAAGTGAATTTCCTTAAAATGCATTTTTTTTAAGTTTTTAACATTAAGTTGTACTAGTTGAACAATAATACTGCACAACATACTTTAAAAAACTAATTGTCTTTGGTGTAGGTAATGATTTATCTCGATTTAACTCGAGTTTTCTCAGAGATCGTACTATACGTGTTGTTATAGATGGGGTCTCATCCGATGAGTTTCAGTTATGTTCAGGGGTACCACAGGGCTCTGTTCTTTCTCCATCTCATTTTCTCATCTTACTTAATGACCTCCTTGGTCGAACTATCAATCCTATTTACTCCTTTGCAGATGACAGCAACATTTGTTATTCTTTTTCCTTCGATCGTAGGCCAAGCCTTGTGGAGGTCGGGGCAAAAGACAGATTATGAATGACACACTTAATCATGACCTTTTGACAATCTCAGAGTGGGGTCGTGCGAACAAGGTTGATTTTAATGCTCGTAAGACCCAATGTAGTATGTTGACCCATAGGTCTGTGGACTCA
>CM037852.1:188789738-188816414 GCA_021234595.1 Delia radicum
TTTTTTTTATAAGAAAAAACTATGCCTCGGCTGGATGCTGTAGGGAATAAGAGATAACGTCGCCCTTATATCTGGAGTCCAAATCAAAAAAAAAAAAAACTCATGCATACAAATTGGAACCCACGAGGAATTGTTACACTGACAATTAAACTACAAAGTGGTGAATCCGCAGATTTGAATGAAAATTGGATATGTTGTTTGTCTTAGGCACGTATTTTTTTTTTAGGTGCGCCATCACACGTTTTTGAATTAAAAAGGGGTGTCATAAATACAAAATATTTGTATGAAATCACACAAAAACATTAAAGTGCTGTATAAAACACAAAATTTTGATAGCCATATTGCCTGTGCTGTGGGCCCAGTGTTGCCACTTATTTAAATATTTACAATATGGGGTATATAGGCTCTTCAGAAAACATTGTGCTAAGCCGAACGATTGAAAATTTTAAAAAAGCGCAACCACACCTTCGTTGTCTTATATTTAAACGGAGCTACCTACTTTCTTACAAGTATTCAGGAGACTGAAAAAACTGTTTAATTTGATCTAATTAAAAATATTAGCAAATCGACATTCTTCAATAATAATTAAAAACTGCTACTGAACACTACATGCAATTTTTTCTTACTAATTCGTAATATTAGAGACGTTACAATAGATAGCTCCATACACAGAAAAAACTAAAAAAAAAAAATTATTGAATCAATTTGTTGGCACATATCACGGCAATGATAATATCAATTTTTATTGAAAATTAAAAAGAAAAAAAAATTAGAAATAACTTCTACATAAAAAATATGATACTCACAAAAAAAAATGTGTGAACGATACCAACGTATGTGTGTTTTTGTTAATGCTGTGTCTGTTTCTATGTTTGTGTCTGTGCTTTTTTTGTTTGTAAACTACAAATCTATTTTGTATTTTATACCGATAATTTTAAATTTAACCATACAGTGTATGAAAAAATAATTTGAGAACTATGTACGTCTAAATTATAATATGTATTTATATATTTAAAAGTAAATTAAAATATTAATTGATTCAATTAAATATTTGTTTAGAAACAAATTTAATTTAAATCAAATTTTTAATTAGATATTTTAGGTTGATAATTTTTCTGTATACTTTTATTTGAAATTAATCAATATGAGTAGACCCTTTAAATTATTTTTATTAATATTAGAAATGGCTAATTTTTTTACTGAATTGTAATAAAGTTTTTATTATAATAAAGGAAGTGGTGCTGAAGATAATTTTCGAAATGTACCATGGAAGCCGTGTTGTGCGTTTCGAATGGTGCCAGCACCATCGGACACGCACCATCGCTTTCAAAAGTTAGCGGTTATTTTCCCGATATTCGAGATATAAAGTTCGATTTTAAAGTGTAATAAAAACGATATTTTTATGCAATTTGGTTAATTTTTTAAATGGGTATCAACTCTATTAAATATTCACAATATTATTCACATTATATCGCAAATTTGTTTTCGTACAAATAATTTGTTTCACTCATTTTTTTTAAATTTTAATTAAAATTTTTATAATGCGTGGACCATGCTCAGTATTTAAAAGAAACAAAATCGTGAAAAAAATGTGAAAATAATTTACGGAAAACCGTGTTACAACCAATTACCGCGAAAAAATTTTCAGTCAATTAATTGATCCAAATTCTAACATAATTTAAAATTGTAATAAATATTAAGTGTATATTTTTTTATTTTTTATTTTCGATTTTTATGTTGATGTTTGTATGTTTTTATGTTGATTTTTTTTTTTTTTGTAACACGGGGAAACTTAAAAAAATATGTGCACACTAGGATTACAGTTTTTTTTAACAAAAAGCTCCCGCATAAAGTGAATTCCCTTAAAATGCTTTTTTTTAAGTTTTTAACATTAAAGTTGTACTAGTTGAACAATAATACTGCACAACATACTTTAAAAAAACTAATTGCCTTTGGTGTAGGTAATGACTTATCTCGATTTAACTCGAGTTTTCTCAGAGATCGTACTATACGTGTTGTTATAGATGGGGTCTCATCCGATGAGTTTCAGTTATGTTCAGGGGTACCACAGGGCTCTGTCTTCTCCATCTCATTTCTCTTACTTAATGACCTCCTTGGTCGAACTATCAATCCTATTTACTCCTTTGCAGATGACAGCAACTATTTGTTATTCTTTTTCCTTCGATCGTAGGCGAAGCCTTGTGGAGGTCGGGGGCAAAAGACAGATTATGAATGACACACTTAGTCATGACCTTTTGACAATCTCAGAGTGGGGTCGTGCGAACAAGGTTGATTTTAATGCTCGTAAGACCCAATGTAGTATGTTGACCCATAGGTCTGTGGACTCAACTATGTCATCTGTGTATATGGATGACATCGTTATTGAGGATTCAGGTACTCTTGATGTTCTGGGCATGATAATACAGTGTGATGCCCGTTGGGCAGATCACATTATTCAAGTATCGAAAGAAGCTTTCAAGTGTCTTGGTTTTCTAAACCGGTGTAAGAAATACTTCACCCCATCTGATCTCCTTACTATATATACCACCTACATCCGGCCGAAGATATGCCCATATACGGGCAGGTGCTTCAAAGTCTATTTTGGGGCTTCTGGATCGTGTGCAACGGAGAGCGTTGATGCTTATCAACGACAGTAGGGTTTCGAACTCTATTGACTCGTTGGAGCATCGTCGGAATGTGGGTTGTGTGACTTTGTTCTATAGATATTACCATGGGAAGTGTTCTGCTTAGATAAGCCGACTCATCCCGAGGGATCGGGTCTCTGTTCGTACTACCCGCTTGTCAAGTAGAGTGTTGGTTCAACGTAAAAAAAAAAAAAAAATCCGCAATTTTAGTATCTTTAAAATGAGTTATCAATGACTCTCGTAGCTTAATAAAAAATATATATAAAATATTATGCACGACTACTTTATTTAAAATTTTCTAATATTGTTCATATTTTGAAACGCAATATTTCAAGATCCGCTGAGAATAGCTTTCCTATATTTGGAAGAGGTTATAGTTATATGATGTAGATCTTCTGTACCAAGTTTGGTTGAAATCACAAGGGGTGGATGAAATCTAGTTGCTGTTTATATTTTTACATAATTTTTGAAAAAAGTAACATCAATGGTCAAAAATTGATTTTTTCCAATATTTATTTGGTAATTCTGGATCACAATTTTTCCATCTACGATTGGTGTTAGATAGATGTTAGATAATTTTAAGATTTTTAAAGAACTTAATCATCTTGTTCCAGTAAAAAAGTTAAAATCTACTGGGTCTAAAAGGAACACTATGCCAAAAACTAGTTAAGATTCCCATCATACTGGTCAGTTCCTCGTTCCCCACCAGAACCTCCCCTCAGAAACTTCCTGACCACAACAACATCCACGCTACTTCGTCAGCTCAAAGTCAAATGTCCACAAACACTACTACCTCTTTCCTCCTTCCCATAACCTATTTTCCAGATATCAACACAATGCAATGCATTAGTAGGGGCATCCCCTGAGTGTTGGTTCAACGTAAAAAAAAAAAAAACACAAAAAAAAAATCTGCGAAACACGTCAAATTTTAAAACGTTTGTATCCTTCAAGTTGGATATGCATCGTTATTGTCTAATTACGTTAAAATTTTAGCTTAATATTAATTTTAAGGTTAATTAAACAAAAAGAGGATTAACCGGAAACTTTTTTGAAAACCGCGAACAAATAAAATTGCGTAACGTTACATTTGTATGGACTAATAACGGCTAGGGTAGCTAAAATTTGATATTGCAAAAAAAATGTCAAAAGTTATAACCCCAGTGCACACAGAAACTTTCGACTTTTAATGACCATATTAAAAACAATTTATATGATGTTTTATATAATTATACGAAATTTAATATAAGTTTTAATATAGTTTTATCCGATAAATGAGCCCATATAATTATATAAGTTTGCATTAGTTTAGTTTTAATTTGATAATATCAGATTAAATTACATCCGAATTATGGCGTAATACAATTTAATCCGATTTTATATAGTGGTATAAATTTATAACTGAACTGATACTAATATATATAAAATAAGCTATAGCTATATCCGGTTTTTTGATTTTAAAACTTCGGGTTTTGTTTCAACGTTATTAATCCTTTCAGACCTTAGCCACTTGCAAAAAGTTTACGACTTTATAATTTGTAGCAAATTCGGTTGGAATTGGACATTGTATTTTATTTAAAAATTTTTCTTGAACTTACCTAAAAAATAAGCTGTTTGAGAAAAAAAACTTTGAAAATGAAGATATAATGAAAATGAAGATTTTATGAAATTTAGTAATTTACACCATTGAATACCAAACACACAAAAAACGTTGAAACTTAATTTAACTTTTTACATTGACAAAAAAAATTAAACTAATTTAAAAACTTCTAATGTTTCAAATGGAACAAGATCTCTTTTTTAGGTTTCCTACATCTTTTGTATATAAGGCGTAGAAATTTAAGAATCAGAAAGAAATCAATACAAAAGACAAAAATTGGGGTAAATTTTGTGTATAAAATTATACACAAAATGATATAAACAGAAAAAAATATTTCCCTACTGTTGTCAATTAAAACGATTATCTAAATGAGGCATAACTCATAAAGCGCAAATAGTCGCAATTTGTCACAAACCTAAATTAACTTATTATATTATATTAAATTAACTTTTTGAATTTGAAAGAGGTCAGATGGGGACAACATTTTTAAACGCTTACGGAATGTAAATGTTTAAACATAACTGAACCCTTTTAAGGTAATGTTGTCTAATGAGTTCTTTTCAAGTATATCGACATAAATATAAAGCATTTAAAATTAAGAACAGTAGCACTTACCTGTCTTTTTATTTTCGATTTAAATTAATAAATTATAATAAACACAAATCGAGAAATACAAACATAAAGTTGACCTTGCACTATTGAACACTCTAGCACGTTTGCAGAAAAAATTGCAATGATTGACTTTGACGTACAAATGTGTAACGATATATATTATTTCGTATTTTGCAATGTATAGGTATATATAACGTCATTATTAAATGTATTAGTTTTAGCGTATTCTAAAAGCAATATACAATTATATATTGAGCGAGATGCGATAAGACGCAACTATATATGACAGTATATTAAAATTTGTTGACGAAGTTAATTTTATATATGAATTTTTATAATTATGTCTAGTTAAACACACTGGCACACAAAAACTTATGTGTATATAAAATAATGTAGTTATTTCAGGCAACCGTTTTAACCATCTAAAAAACTCAAAAGTTTCCGGTTTTGCAGACAAATTAAAAGGCAAATATCCTTTATAAATTCGCTGACACTTACATGGAAGCTTTGCCGATGGGCTCCCTGTAAACTTGATTAGATTCGGATAGGCGATAAAGGAGCAAAAAAAATATAATAAACGTAGTTTTGAGCGAGCCAATCCCATGTTTTGGGGTTTAAAATAGGAGGTGCAATTTAACACATCTTTGTAAGAAAATATGTTTAAAGTTTAGCAAATTTAGACTTTAATTAAAAACAGCGTTAAAATACTCGAGAAACCACACATTTTGATAGCCATTTTGACACTATGTCGAGGATCCAGGCTGCCACTTAGTTGTATTATTTTAAATATTGGTGAACAAATTTTTTCTTCGTTTTCAAATATCCGACTTTTTTTAATCGGAAGGAGCCCATCGGGGCTACAGTCGAATTCTTGTATTAATAATATCGTAAATTTTCCAAGGAAGCGTTTAAGCTCACTAGTGTGATTGTAGAATGAAATAAATAATGGTAAAGGAAAAATATACAAATGGAATATTTCAAAATAGACCTGACATCGCCCAGGTCTTATTCGAACTAAATTATGTATTTCCAATTAACTTTTATTTATATTTTGGATGATTTCAGATGCTTTACCCTTAATTTTTAACTTTAATAATTACATTATCATTATAACACAAACACTAGTTTAGCTGCTTAATTTTAAAATGTCCGATCGCCTGCTGAAATTTGTCTACATTAGTCTAAAAAAAAAAAATGTGAAAATTTGAACAGATGCATGCGTAGCAAACCAAATTAAAATAAAGAGATTGAACTGTAAAGTAATCAACATTTGAAATTACACACTACGGCACACGTAAACTTCATTTTGGGTCATAGTGGTATATCCGTAGTGGTATCTCCGTTTTAAAAGATTATGTCAAAATACAGAGAACAAATTACTGTCAAAAAAATAAAACTTTAGTACGAATACAAACTCAAGTTAAATTAAATGTTTAATAATATGTATTAACTGTTTAACTGAAAATTAATTTGGAAAAAAATGCAAAAATTTTAAAAATAAAAAAAATCGTTTCGCAATTTTGTCGCAATTTTAGAGATTTTTTTCAAATTTTGATTTTTTTTTTAATTTTGGCAATTTTTGCAAATTTTGAGGATTCTAGACTAAATAGACGGTCCTTTGAAAAAGTCAACAAAATATTGACAAAACGTCGGGGACCATGTAATAAACTGTTGTTTTATTTACATTAATAACTTTAGACCTTACTAGCTCAAAAATTTAAGAACAAAAAATTCTACAAAACAAGAAAATTATTGGCCAAATAATTAATCAAATAGACGTTTTTCTGATTTTTATAGCATTTATTTTTAAAATATCTCCGACTTTAAATTTTCACTAGTTATTAAGTAAGTTTTGTACAACTACCCAGTCAGAAATTGCAAGTGTTAGAAAAAATCAAACACTGGAATATTACTGGCCAACCGAAGAATTGTAAATATATAACTGGCAGAACATCAGTAGGCGTTTTTGAAGTCTTTGTTTAACAATAACGTCAGTGGTCCACACAAAAAAATCATTGGCATAGTATTGGCTGAGATCACTAGGCAAACGTTGTGTTTTCGCAGTGCTATTCAGAAATAGACAACGGCTCAAAAATCTAACAACTGGTAATGCATTTATTTTATAAAAACTATGATGCTTTGTTCAAAACAAGTTTGTAGTCGGAAGGTTCCGAGTTCGATTCCGGTTCCAGACATACATATTCTTTGTGATTTTTTCAATATTAACTTAATTTTCTTTGTTTTTGGAAAAGCTCTTTTAAGACCAACTTTTATTTTGTTTTCCCAACATTGGCAAGTTGATTCCAACAAACCTTATGCCATTGCTGATATATTTGTGTAGACAACTGTTACCCAGTAGTTATCATTTATTTTATTTATTATTATATATCTCTTTAGCTCATTATAAATGAACGTATTTTAACTTTGTTTTGAAAAATCTATTTTTAGACTAACAATTTTTGACCAACATTTTATCAACGTTGGATCATTTTGTTTCCATCAGTGCTTGTTCGTCACTTTTTGAACAGACGGACCTTTATTCTAATAATGCTACCATTTTGGGGTAGGGAAAGCACTTGTTGCCAGCACTTGTACCACCTGTTGAAATGCCTTGCCAGCGGTTATTCATATGTCTTTTTTTGACTGGGTACATCCAAAGATTATGTGGTGCAAATTTCAGTCCAAATCGGGTAATGCTAACCTGTTGCGAACTGCGACCAAAATCCTTTGTATTTGATTTTTTTTTTCTTAATTAAGGCGTTGATCGAAGGTCGCAACATGTTAGCATTTTCCGATTTGGCTGAAATTAGCAACAAGTAATCCTAGGACGTAGTTGTACAAGAACTTGTATAATATATAATGAAAGTCGATAATCCGAGTTTATTTTTAGAAAAATTCTACAAAAATTTAAAAAACAGCGTTTTAAGCAATTTTCAAGACGAAAATCATTAGTGCAATAAAATAATAAGAATTAGTTAAAAAATGATGTGTCACACAACATGTTTTTTGTATGAGAATTATATTTTCAAAGTTCGGAAAATTTGGTAGCAGTTCGCCAAGAGATAAGCTTTCCGATTTTGCTCAACTTCGTAACACTAAATTCGAAATCGAAAATCGATGGTAGTAAAATACTAAAATTTTATTCCGAGGTGTAATTTTTGAGTTAATATTTTTACCTCTTATAACGTACACATATTTTATACCGAAAGATAACAAAATATTTCTTCGTTCAAAAAAATTATAAAAAATTTAAAATTAAAAAAAAATTAACAGTTTTTTAAAAATAAATATTTCTTCTTTCAAAAAAATTATAAAAAAGTTTAAAAACTAAAAAAAAAAAATTAACGATTTTTAAAAATAAACCAATAAAAACAAAAAAAAAATAAAATTGTTTTATTTTTTTGTTTCAGTTAAGCTTTTAATATATAAGATATTAATATTAAATATAAATGATATTTAAACGGACTTTTTCAAACATTAAAATTCAAGATATACACAATTCAAAAAAACCAACATCAGTTAAAAAAATAATGAGCATATAATTCAATTTTGGATAAAAAATTGTCTTTTCAAAATTTTTAATTTTTCACAAAATTGTTTGTACTGACTTTAATTTTAAGCCGTATGTCAAGATATTCCTGCCAAATATTAAAAACAGCGTGCTTCAGAACATGAAATCAAAGAAAGTTCTGAAATCAGAGTGCAATTTTTTGTAGCACATTGTCAAAAACACACAAAATGGATCTGTATTGACTTTACTTATAAGCCGTATGTAACGATATTCACACCAGTATTAAGAACGCTTTGCTCCATAATCTGAAACTAAAAAAAGTTCGGAAATCAGTGTGCAACTTTTTTGACACACTTTCAAAATAATTTTTTTTTCATTGCAAAAAACAAAATTTGTATTTTTAAATTTGAATAACTTTTAAAGTAGAGAAGATAACCCATCACTATAAGCACATTTTTAGTCTATCTTACAATACTAAATCGGTCTACATTTAGAAATCGGTCTACATTTACAAAAGTTCCACGACCAAAAAATTTGTTATACACGAGATAGTTAACGTTGACAACCTGTAAGAACACCCTGAACCAAGACAGCATGACACAATATTATAAAAGACTAACGCCTCTTTTACAATTTAAAATTGGATTGATACCGAGAGAAGCAGTAGCTTAAAAGTTCTATATTTATTACCATTATTTTTTTGTAAATACTCCACTGTGCGTTGGTAAAAAAAAGGGCTAATGACATCCATTTTTTTCTAACGCACTGTATACAATTTCGTTATTTTTAAAATGCATTATCCATCATAGAACATGAATAATATAAAGAATATCAAATAGTAGTGGTACATCTCCTTATATGTTAATGGTCTATATTGTTGTATGTTTGCTAAAGTGGGTTGTATATGGGCATTTCCATAGAAAGGCCAACCATAACAGAAGAATTAAAAGTGGATAAGTGGTTCTGACTTGTATAATTATAGATAATTTTTTTAAATTTTATTAAAATAAAAAGAAGCATATCTTAGTTGCCATGATGATAAAACGGACCGCAAAGTTGCGTTCATATTTTTAGTCAACTTTTTTTAATTTTCAGTAACATTTTCTCTTAAATATTTAATTCTTTAAGAGCGATGATCCAAATATACTTTTATCTCAAAATATGTGTTACAACAACAATTACTTGAAAAAAAAAATACAAAAGATGTAAATAAAGATTAGTAAATGAAAAATGTTTGACTTGCTTTCATTGATATTCTAATGTCACGTTCTTCACCGCAAAACAACATTTGTTCTCATTACTTCTGCGTTGATGGTCGCAATTGTTTAAAACTTTTAATGTATAAATATTATATAAGAATGTGATCGTCAAAAATTTAAAGCGCATTATGAGTGAAACGTTGTGTCATAGCATTAAATTTATTTGTTAAAATTACATTACTCACTAATAAAATCTACTTAATACATTTATATTGTATCCTTCCATTTCTTAAAAAATGTCCTTGAAACCTTTTCAACTAACTAATGTCGTTCTGGTAATACGGTTAAATTTTCCTCAAAATCGGATAATACCAGTATAATATATAATACCAAATAATAATTTTTTCTACATGCTTTTTAAAATAAATTGGTCTGTATACCCTTTTTCCATATTTTTGTAATTTTCAAGTTTAAATTTTTGCAACTTCTACATAATTCATAGTTTTTATTAAAAATTTTTAGCATATAGGTAAATATATTTTAGATCTATAAATATGCTAAAAAATATATTTAAAAATATCAAGTTTTGAACATTTCTTAAGTTTTTCTTGTCTCCTACACAATTTACTTTACGGTTTGTAAACCCTTATTCGCGTGAAATCTAAAAACTTCTATTTAAAGACGTTAAATAGAAATTTTTAGATTTCACATTTTTAATTCATATTTTGAATTGAAATTTTAAATTTTCTTTGATCTTTTTTGTATATTAAGTGCAAATTATAAAGTGTTAACTTAAAATCGTTTTAAACTTGTATAGCAAAAGGTCCTGAAATTATTTAAAAGTTTGTTTTAACTCGAAATTCGATGGTATGATTTTTTGCACTTTATATGTTAAAAGACGAAATCTTCCAGCAGAAACAAGGCAAAACAACGATTTAAAGACTTTAAATAAATATGGATTATTGGATATTTTCATAACTTATAACAATTCTCTAATACCCCTAAGACAAGCTTTATAAATTAATATTTGAGAGGTCTTATGTTGTCGTATGAAGTTTCGAGTTAATACATTTATTTTTATAACAAAAGTCGAATTTTTCAAGCACAAATTATCTCAAATTTTATAAAATTTGTTTGCAATACCGGAATAACGGCAAATTCGAAAAAAGCCCGCTGTCCCGGAAAATGAAATAGTCAGGGAAAACAAAAACCCTACTGGTAACGTATGTTACTATGGAAATGCCCATATGTAGCTCGATTTTAAACTCCGTACATTTGTTTGTATGCTTAAATGTTGAAACTTTACTAATTCTCATGTTTATGGCTTGCATAAATAGAGATTTAAAAAGTTTATAGAGAAAGGAAACAAACAGACGAACGAACAAACAAAAACACATTCACTGACCAACGAACTAAGTGGATGGAGACTAATATGTGTATCCAATATATAAGGGCATGTTCTACTCACGGTATCGGTAAAAGTGGTACTAGTTAAGCTGCTGATGATGCAGCAGAAACTAAAGTTAAGTAAACTTTAATGTTTTTTTTTAAGCAGTTTCGATATTAGTGGTCAATCGTTTGGAAGTTATAGTTTCAATTTACATTAAGTTGAAGTTGAATGATTGCTTAAAGTTTTTTGTTTTAACTTTGCACATAAATGCTATATTAAAAAATGTTTTTTTTTTATAGCATTAATTTGGGAAAGTTAATTTCGGTAAATATTTAAAATAAAGTTTTAAATTTTAAATGTTTCTTTGTTAAAAAAAAAGACTAAAGTGCACTTTAGTAGGCACACGAAAATTAAGAAACCAAAATACATGACCCGCTCCGGAATAAAAAGAGAAAAGAACCGTCATTAAAAATTTGTGGGGTCGGGACATATAGGCCCCTTTGCCCAAAAATGGAAACGCGTATTAACATACAAGTGCTGGTATTTAAATGAAAGGAAATTTCCTCACGATTTCAAATGGTCCAGATTTCCAGATCCAATAAGCGTTTCCCGAACTAGAACCATTTGAGTAAATTTTATACCCTTTAAATCTAAATAATATGCAAAAATGTTTATATGTAAAAACTGTGCTCCTTCCGGCAATTATAAAAATAGTATACTTAGTATAGTATACTAGAGTATTTTAAGTAAATTTTAGATCATTTAGGATGGGACGGAAAATGCTTAATCAAAAAAGTAGATTCGGCTAGCGCTATTTTTCCAAACTAAGTTTTCCCTGCAGAGCTTTCTTTTTGCCAACTCGAATTTTCCAAAATAAACATTCCAGAACACCTCATAAAAGTTTACGTACTTGAACAAAACTTATTTCTTAATAAAAAAAAAATTTTGCAAAAATTTAATTTTTCCTGAGGTGTTTTTTATATTTTTTAAAACCATACCAACACACATATTCAATTACAACATTTAATAATAATAATATGAAGAGGGGACGCGAATAAGGGTATACAGACCATAGAGTAAATTGTTCAGGAAACGACAAAAAACTTAGGAAATGGTCAAAACTTGAAGTTTTTAAATACTTTTTTAGCATATATATAAATCTAGAATATATTCATCAAGATGCTAAATTTTGGATAAAAGAAAACTAACAAGAAAACTAGACAGTGAATCTTCAGACTAGAACAACAAAATATGAGACATATATTATTTTATAGATGCGCATTCTTAAGTTTAGGGGTTAAAAAAGTGAGGTCAAAAATGTTATTATATTTTGTTAATATATTTCTTATAAAAGTTATTAAACTGCAAACTTTAAATGTCGGCTTGTATGGGAGGTGCCACAACCATTTTTCCTTTCCCGCTCTTTTTTAGGACATTACTTAAAAATGTAATTATAAAACGCTGTGCCAAAGTGGGTTTATCTATGTTTAACAGGTTAAACAAATTAAAATTGGAAGTTCCACGCCCCCTCTGCCTGTCCAGCCCACTTTTGGGACAGTACTTCATATTGTTTTTATAACCGTGCCAAGTTTTGTCTCACATTGGTTTAACAGCAGCCAATGTAAATCAATTTAAACTTTCGAACAGTATGGGAGGTGCCACGACCCCTTGTCGTATCCATCCCACTTTCGGAACACTACCCAAATGTTTTAATATAAAACGACATGAAAATTTTTATTAGCGTTCGTTGAGCAGATGCCGAGTTAAAACAATAATGTATGTGATTGTGTGGGATGTGCCACGCCCCATCTTCATATTCAACCCACTTTTACCACAGTACTTAAATTGTTTTTATAAAACGGAGCCAAAGTAAAGCAATATAAATTTTCAGCTGATTGGAAGGTAACACGAAGGTACCACTCCCACTTTTCCTATCCCGCCCATTTACTTTAGAATGTTTTTTATATAACATCGTGCATGGTTTGCTGAAATTTTTTGCACAGAAGCCTGTGTAAAGCAATTTACAAATTAGAATTGTATGGGAGGTGCCACGCACAATTTTCCGATTACGATATAGTATGGCCTATAGTAAAAGGATGTTGCAACTTTTTGAAGAATATTTATTTAAAATATATATTTTCTAATGGATTTAGGTACGCTGAGTCCAAATCTGGAAACTCATTTGTAGCTTTTAAAATACTGCGGTTTTTGTACTTACGTTACATTTATTTATTTTTATTTTTTACATAAAAATATTTTTCTTTTCTAAATACTTCTTGACTTTTTCAATGGATTTGCAATTTTAATGCAAAAATTACTTCAGTGTAATGTTTAGTCTACTCATAGTAATACGATTTTATTTTTCTTTAGCATATTAACTTATAAGGATAAAACTTCAACTGCCTTGCAAAGGCGGTAATATGAGGGCGGATCAATAAGTCCGTGACTTTTTGAATGAAATACAGTTTTTTTTTGCAAAAAAAAATAGTTAATTTTCCAACATAATCTCCTTTTTGCTCAAAGTTTCTCCAATTTTTGTGTCCCTTCCAAAAAATAGGATTTTTCGAGGTCCATAAAATAGACATTTGTTTGATCAATAATTTCATCGTTAGAGCTAAATCTCTTTCCACCGAGCCAAACCTAAAGAAATGGAAATAGGAAATAGTCACTGGGGGCTAAAGCCTGAGAATATGGCGGATGAGTTACCAATTCGTAGCCCAATTCATGGAATTTCGCCATTGAGACTGCACACGTGTGCACCCGTGCATTATCTTGATGAAAACGAACTTTTTTCTTGGCCATATGGGTTGGTTTGTTTTTTTTTTAAATCCACGTTAAATCGGTTCAATAAGTTGGCATAATATTCGCCTTTTGAAGGTAGTCGATGTGGATTATCACGCGTGCATCCCAAAAAACTGTAGCCATCACCTTATTGGCCGACAAACTTCCCTTGGCCTTCTTCGGAGCCGGTTCACCCGGAGAAATCCATTGTTTAGACAACTGCTTGTTCTCCGGAGTGTTGTAATGGTTCCATGTTTCATCCACAGTTACAAAACGCCTCAAAAACTCATTCGAATTGCGGGTAAACAACTCCAAACAATCCTTTGAAGTTGTCACACGATTACGTTTATGGTCAATTGAGAGCAAACGCGGCACCCATCTTGCAGACAGTAATCTTAAACCCAACTGATCATTTAAAATCGAAACCACACTGCCATATTAAATGCCTATGGCATCAACAATCTCACGCACTTTTACTCTTCGATCGGCCAACTCCATATCGTGGATTTTTTCGACATTTGTATTGACCTCAATTGGCCGTCCAGAACGTTCAGCGTCATTTGTACTTGTGCGACCACAACGAAAGTCAATAAACCACTTTTTTACCATTGAAATCGATAGTGCAGAGTCCCCATAGTATTTATCAAGCTTTTCCTTGGTTTGATTAACGGTTTTTTTTTCGCAAAAAATAATGATCACTTTACTTTTTTCCATTTTTAAAAAAATCCACGAGGTTGTATGTTTTAAACAGCTGTTAAACGCAAAGTAAATGACGGAACATGCGCAAAATTTGACAGTGGTACTTGATGGGAGCAGTGTTGCATTTTACATAAATACGAGGGAAGTTCGAAAAGTCACGGACTTATTGATCCGCCCCCGTATATCCTTAAAAACAAACACCGACATGATTTTACTCAAATGAATGATAATTTAGTGTAGATTTATATTTAATAAAAATTATTTAAATATTAAAACAGCGATTTTTCAAAAACTGCAAATGAGAAACAACTTTTTGCAGATTTGCATTTACCGTACTTAGGTCTAGTAAAAATATGCATTTCAAAGACAGGTTCTGCAAAAAGTTGCAATTTGTTGAGTAGTGTTATTTGTTTATCAAAAATTATAAAAGTTCCTTTGTCAAAAATCCTGTAATGAAATATGTAGTATCTTTACTAAACAACTATTTTTAATTTATAGTAAATTTTAATTTGAAAATAAATTCTATTAAAAATAAATTCAATACAACTGAATTACATTAAAGTTTAATATGTAAACAGCATACACATCATTAGTTATCAACAGCTATAAATTAAAAAAAAATATGTGTACATTAGGGTTATAACTTTTTTGTTGCGAAAAAATTACAAGGCACCACCTTTTAGACTATATTGTACCGATAATAAATATGTTTTTTTTTAAGAAATTTCGGGACAAAAATCTTCCGCACCGAAACCAATTTCTAAAATCCTTTTTATTTAAATATTTCTTTTATATCGTATAATACAAGGTGTATGTGTGGGTTGGAATTGCGGGAAAATGTTTTTATTGTACTTTATGTATAAGTACATAAAAAGAACTACACACAGAGAAAAATTTAGCTATTCGCCAACTGAAATTCGGTTACTACGACTCAAATTCGGTTATTACGAATTTCAGTCGTTTGGTACAACTTAGCATTAGTTTCGACAACAAAGTTCGATTAATTCAACTGAATTATACTACTATTAACATACACTTTTGAATTCGGCTGGTCCTTTTTTCCTCTGTGTGTATGTAATTTTAGGTAAAACGTTAAACTTTCTAAAAAAATGTAAAAATCTTTTTATCCGAACTTCACTACGTTTGGTGCAGTAATTTTTTTTCACTACCCCGAATAATTAAGGATATGCTATTTTATTTTTTGATATTTGCAAAAAAATAACTAAAAGTTATAACCCTAATATGCATTGTACATAAAACTAACAACAACTACAAAAATGAGGTTAAACAATTTAAATAATTTGTTTTATTTAATGTGCCACACTAATTTAACATATGTCACCCCATGCACACACACGCACTCACACACATGCTCTCTCTTCTCACTTACCCAAACACACCTATTTAAACTAAGGTCTTTTACATATACTAGTATGAAGATGAGTTGTTACAACAATATGGTAAAATATATGTGGACATTGGTACAAAAAACCACAAAATAAACAATGTAGAGTAGTAGCCAAAAAAAAAATAAATAAAAAATATAAGCACAAATGGGTGTTATAAGGTGAAACTAAATAAAAATTATATAAATTTATATCAAAAAAAAAATAAAATTACCAAAAGTAACATCAACAGATGTTTGATACTTTTTTTTAGAGAAAAGGGAATATAAACGAGATACGATAAGGAAGTTGGAAACATTTTTAAATTGAAAGGTTTAACATTTTTTGTGGTAACAAAATGATACTAATTAAAAAGTTAGATAATTATTTTTAAATGTAGAAGGATTGCATATTAACATTTATGTGAAAATAGTTAGCCAAGGTAGATATTGAAATGCCTTACATTAAGAAACAATAGAAACGCCAAATGCTAAGAACCAATTCATTATGTATTGCCTGTTAAATTTCTAACAGCATGTTCTAAAGGGTGATTTTCTAAGAGCTTTCGGATTTGAATTAAAAAAAAAAAACAAAAAACATTAAATTTAAAGAAATGTATGAAATCAAGTTTGTTATAATTTTTATTAAAAATAAAAATTATGTTTTTTTCGACCTTTAATTGTGCAATGAAAATGAAAATTATTCAAGTTCGAGGCCATACTATATATTTCTTCATTAGGATATTGTCCTAACAAATAATCTATAGAGTTTTTTGTTTTCAAATTTATTATTTGACCCTTTCAGGAATGTGTTGATAAATCTATTTCGGGAATTTTCTAGGTTCCCATCATCAGAACACGTTTTGAAAGCGGTAACAATCCCATGCCAAACATCAAACATTCATATGAACTAGTTTACTCACTACATGAGAACTAATATACATATGAGTTTGAAGTTAAAGATTATAACCATTGATCAAAAAATATATAATATGAAAAATATATAATATAAAATGAAATCTTTATTTGAGTCGATAGAACGATCTATATAATTCAATGTTTAAACATAATTTCATGTAAATGTTGACCGCGGCTACGCCTCAAATGGTTCATACGCTGGGTCCAATTTTAGTAACAATCGGCCGATATCTTACGAACATATTCTTCAATATTGGCTTCCTGTGAGTCACCCGTTGCTGGCTTGTCCCTATAGACATGAGCCTTAACATAGCCCCACAAAAAAACAGTCTAAAAGTGTTAAATTGCACGATCTAGGCGGACAATTGACCAGCCCCAAACGTGAAATAAACTGTTCACCGAACTCGCCTCTCTATGGGGCCATTGTTTCGCGTGCTCTGGGGCATATGGCACTATCTTGTTGAAACCACATGTCACCCAAGTCCAGCTCTTCCATTTTGGGCAGCTCTTCACAGTAACGTTCCTGCCTTCGTCGTCTTTGAAAAAGTACGGTCCAATGATTACACAGGCCCATAATCCATACCAAATAGTGCATTTTTCGGGATGCATTGGCAGTTCACGCAATACTTTTGGCTGCTCTTCACACCAAACAATATAATTTTGCTTGTTCACGTATCCATTCAATTAGAAATGAGCTTTGTCGCTGAACACAATTTGCACTTTCTTAACCGAGCATGAATTTTGATAATAAAATTCAATAATCTGCAAGCGTTGTTCGTTTGTAAGTCGATTCATGATTTAATTATAGACCAAACTAAGCATGTTTAACAGTAACATGTTACACGAAAAAACCTGAGCTGCCAAAAACAGTGTTGCCAAAAAGAAAGTCGCTAAAAAATCACCCTTTACTAAAAACAATATTCCGAAATTTAATGCTAAATTTTTGTATTACACAATGTAGAAGTGCAAATTTATTTCTAAAAGTGTATCATTTTAGTTTCGCAAACCCCTTAAAATTTTCTGTAATTTGCATTCTGAAACCATGCACTTTATATTCTTTATTGTTTTCAACTGAATCAATATTAACAATTTTGTTAGTGAAATCCACTACGCGTATGAGTAATAATATAACACTCATACGCCCAGTGGGTTAGAGAAAATATTTTTACTTGTGACCAGTGTTGCCAAATGGGCCATTTTTTGGCTAGATTCAGCCAGTTTAGAATACTTCAGCCGTAAAAAAGAGATTAAGCCATTATAAATTTTTTCAGCAATTTTTAGAAAATGGCTTTTAGCCATTTTTGGTCTTTCATATTTAACTAAAATTATTTTTAAGCAAATATTGTAACAAATTTGTTCACTACGCGCCGCACTTTTTGTAATGTTGCGTTTATATTATGCTCGAAATCCAGCTTATACACCCGCGTAAAATAAATAATATGATGCCATGTAAAATGATATCTCATTTCATATAGTGGGAGATATATTATGATCCGTAAAAGCGTTGATCAAATTATGTCGGATATGATATAAATATTTTTAGTTATATAACATTTTATCCACATTTTTGATAATTTTATAGTTTTATATAAGATTTAATTTTTATACTTTATGAAAATTTTAGTTTTAGTATTGATTAAAAATAAAAACTGTGCGCTTGTGTTTCTATGGAATAAAAAATAAGGGAAAAAATATAATAAAAAAAAACTTAATTCAAAAAGTTAAATATTTTAAGGGTAACGTTATTTCAGTTACTCAGGCAATGCACACTGATATTTTTAGCCCCCTAATGCGCGAGTTTCAATGACTGGCTAGTTTATGATCTAACTGTGTGAAAATACATGTATTTACAGCGATTTTACTTTTCAGATCTTGTCAGATTATTACGGTAACGGTATTTTAGCTATAACGGTATTTAGGTTATTTCGGTTACGGTATTTTAGTGATATTGATGTTATAGTTATATCGGTAACGGTATTTTAGCTATAACGGTATTTAAATTATTTTGGTAACAGTATTTTAGGGATAACTACAGTCAGTTGAATGGGGTTTCAATCGATAGGATATATTTATATCCAATTAGATATAATTTAAGTGTCCTGTATATGGACAAATTTCGAATAAAATTGTATTAAATTATATCTAATATGATATAATTCGATACATGTAGATGACCAATTTTTCGGACATATTAGACTCTATGTTAAAATTTTTGCCCGGGTTCGCCAAACAGTAGAAATCGAGATGAATAAATGAATGGTTGGTTGAGTTGAGTTGGTTTTTTGGTTTTTAAATTATACTTTATTGTTACAACAAAATGTTGTCTATTAACCATATAGTGGTAGTTTCCGGTCATATGGGTTTAACAACAGTAAATTTCTTATTCAAGGTGATTTACTGAAAGAGCGATTGCTGCCCAAACTGCCATACTCGACGACGATGCTGCTTGAAAACCAGAACAACACCAACAAACTACAAAATTCAACATCAACAAACTACAAAAACTAAAAAAAAAAAAAATATTACAACTAAAATTATATGTTTGCATATAAATTAAAATGTGTGACGTTTTACACGGGTCTTGTATTCACAGTTAACCGCAAATTTATTTGTTTTTATACATACAAACACACATACACACAATATAGTATAAATAGACAAACAGCCGAACACACAACTACAGATTTACATAAAGTTTACTAAACCCATCATCAACCATACGCCATATATAAATGACAATGATGCCTAAACAAACAGCAACCACTACACAACACTAAACGTATGAGTATTAAAAAATTACTCATACGTCTAGGTGGGTTGGTGGTTGAATAAATAACAGATACAGTGGAACTAAGTGAAGCTATGTTGTAATACTTTTTTTGAAATAAAGTATAGAAGAATACTGTTTCTAAGAGGAATGAATATTAGGGTGCTTATTAAAAAACAAATTGTCTAATTTTGGACAGCACAGCACATTGGGATATAATACAAAATTTTTAGACATAATTCGGCCATTTCTTACTTAGTGGTACGATTGCAATGAAATTTGAAACAGGCATACCTGACGTAAATAAAGTTTTGATGTCGAACCTAGAGTTTGGATGTATACGTGCAGTTCCCTTGTATAAAGTACCTAGACAACTCACTCTAATTACTTCGTCTCAAATAGTTAGGCAACTCATTCTACCTATTTGAAAGGCACAGCTTGACTGACTAGTTTTCCGTGGATGCTCTGATTTTATACCCAATTTGACGAATGATAAAAATACAAGACATACTTACATGCATGCAATGTAACAATAACCACTCCAGTTAACATAACATTTAAAAAATTAACGGACAACACAATTCAAATATATAATTCAAAAATGAATATTAAATATAATAATGTTTAATATAATTGAAGGGCTTAGTGCAAAAACTTGATAAGCCACAAAATTAAAATAATGAAATAATCGCCTTCAAAATTTAAAAGCAATGTAGAAAATAAGGCTTTAACTAAACCAGACTGTAAGCATACATAATACGTGCTTAAGGAAGGCTCCCATTACATACCCGTTCATGGATGATAGAAATCCATCGGAAACTGCTTTTTTACAAAAAAAAAATTGTGGCTTATCAAGTTATTGAACAAAGATAAGTAAAGAAGTTCATAGTCTGAAAAATGGTAGCAAACTAGATGGTCTTTCTTGATACTTGATACTTGTAAAAAGTCCCAAAATGTGTTTTGTATTACATGACCTTCTTCGGAAGACTATAAGACAGTAAAAACAATTTTATTAAGTCAATGTGGCTTATCAAGTTTTTGCAGAAATTTTATTTAGAATTTCTTAATTTTGAAGAAATGATATCTGTATTTCAGACATTTAGTGCTGTATAAACTTATAATAAATGCCAAGATATTTTAGCACTTATTACAAGAATCTGTTGCTCGAAAATCCTGCAAAATAGCAACTATTTCTCAAAATAAAAAAGTCTTAAAGAGAATTTCTGCAATAACTTGATAAGCCACGTGGATTTGAAAAAGTGGGTTTCACTGCCTTATAGTCTTAAAGCGATGGACATGTAATAGAACACACCACTTGGCACTTATTACAAGTATCTAGAACATAAAAGTCCAGAAAAACAGCGACTTTTTCTTAAAAATAAGAAAATCTTAAATAAAATTTCAGTAAAATCATGATAAGCCACATTGATTTTAAAGAAATGGTTTTCAATGACTTCTAGGAAGCTGTTAAGCAAGATGTTCGAGCTATAAATGCTTTGTAATAAGTGTTTTCTATAACATATCCGTCGGTGGAAGTCTAGAAGAGTGTTAAATCCATTTTATTACGTCAATGTGGCTTATCAAGTTTTTGCACAAATTTTATTTGGAATTATTTAATTATTTGACGAGGTAGCTTTTTTGAAGGATTTTCATGATATATATACTTGCTTTAAGTGCAAAGATGTGTCTTCTATTTCATGTTCATTGCTGGGAGACAAATAGACAGTAAAACCCATTTTGTTAAATTAATGTGGCTTAACAAGTTGTTGCAGAAATTTTATTTAGAATATTTTTATGTTTTCGGGATAAATATACTTGCTGTAAGTGCAAAGATGTGGCTCCTTTTACATGTTCCTCGCTGGGAGACTAGAACTCAGTAAAAAACTTTTTATTAAATTAATGTGGCTTATCAAGTTTTTACAGAAAATTTATTTAGAATTTAGAATAACTTGATAAGCCACAAATGTTAAAATAAATCATACATGGATGGTTTCTCAAATTTCTGTTGGAAAATAATCTTTATCCACCATACTTCAATGAATATATTTACAAAAAAAAATCAAGTTTGCTTTTATTTTCTTCAGAGTTAATATTTTTGTTCAGAAGTGTATCTTATTGGTGTGGCATATCATGATCTTGAGTAAAAAAATATTGAAATATAGTCGAATTGTAAAAAGTAACATTGGCTCTAGATCTGAAAGTATTTGGAATATAGCTTAAATCATTTAAGTGGATATTGATACCACGTTAGGTAATGCAATGAACACATAAAATCATTTTTTGAAACGTGTGGCTTATCATGTTTTTGCACTAAGCCCTTCAATTGTGTAGCAAAAAACAAGGGAACGACTTTGTTCCTCACAATATATCCATTTTTAATAAATTTACTTTTAAAAGTCACTCTTTTTGAATTTTAAAAAGTTTACTAAGTTTGAGGTTATGTAACTTTGTAATGAATGAGCTACAGTCATAAAAACTATTTTTGTGGAAATTTACACGAGTATTTTATAAAACCCGTGTTAATTTAAAACGGTATTCATTAAGCACATGCACCCCAAACATGCATACATGTTTAGTGTTACCATATGGTAACTTCAGGGTTAAGGGTTGTCCAGGGTTAAGCCTAATGAATATTAATTGACCACCATACAAAATATAATAATTCGTAAATTTTGAATTGGAAATGTTATCGTTAAAAAAATTCCAAAATCGCTTAAAAAATAAATCGTAAATTCCTGAGTCAAATAAGATTGAAATCAATAACAGTCGTATTTGATTGAAACATAATGTTTATCGATATTGCAATAAAATAAAAAACCCTTAACAAATCATATTTGATATAAAATTTTTTTTTTTTTAAATATTTTCGTTTTTTATACATAAATATACAAAAATTATTTCATTTATTTAATAAAAAAATTAATTAAATTTGACTCAAAATATAATAAAATACTTTTCTTGGAGCTACAAAAATTGTCATAACAGCCCACGAAAATTTTTGAAACCCCTTCTAAAATTGCTTGTTCCAGAACTACTTCTAGCGGAGTTATATTAGGTTCTTTAATAGCATTCATTGAACTGGTAACAGCACAACTAGTTATACAACTCTTGCAAGAGAATAGTTATTGAGCATTTTAGCAACACCTTTGGGATGTTTTTAAACCATTGCTTTAAAACTGCTTGAACATTACAGCTAGAAAGCTTCTAATTGTCTTAAACTAGTTCCAGAACAACTGCAAAAAAGTTTTAAAAAACTTTGTTTTTTCACACAATTTTTTTTATCTTGTATTAAAATAATATTGGAAAAGGTGCTATCGAGTGGAGACACGATTGCCGGATGTATTTTTATGCTTTGTATCGCCAATGTATTGTACTGTGATGAAAAGAAAATTATAAATAAAAATCACAACATAGAAAATCTGTCAACTTTTCTTTGAGCAATAATTGCACGGAAATAATCTACAAAAATTGCTAACGGCGTAGAAAATATTTACTAAAAAATCGCAAGAATTTCCCCTGGGACGCATTAAATATTAAAAAAAAACACCTCAATTGGTATTTTGTGCTGCCAGCGAATACACCCTATATGTTCAGGCTCCCTACGAAGCCAACTATCCTACCAGGTGAACAGTTCCAAACTGTCCGATGGCTTCACTATTCGACCACCAAAATAACTCACCCTCCTGTCGGAGAGCCTCGGACATTTGCAGAGAACATGCTCAGAGGTCTCGGGTTCCAATTCACAAAACCTGCACGTATCCGTAGAGGATCGTCCCATCTTGTACAATTGATACCTAAGGCCACAGTGTCCTGTGAGGTAACCCGTTACGGTCCTTAGTTTCGCCCCTCGTCATAGACAAGAGTTTCCGCGATCTCTCCCCAGAGGGAGATATAAACAGCCTCGCCTATCGCTGCCCAGGCGATCTGACCCAATAGGCCCCAAACTCCGACTCACTCCATCTTCTGAGCCTCTCTCTGACATACCCATTGGGTACGCCACAGATGGGTTCCGGGCCAATGAATTGTCGACGAGCTCCGCAGTTGGCTAAACAGTCAGCCCGTTCGTTGCCCTCATGCCCCGAATGGCCTGGAACCCAGCCCAGTGCCAAGGAGTTGTTAAGTCCTAGACGATTTAGAGAGTCGATACATTCCTTAACCAGACCAGACGACACATCTTGAGCACTCAAGGCACCAAGTGCCGCCTGGCTGTCAGATAGAATGTAGATCGTGGCCCCACGTGTCCTCCTCCGCAGACACTCTTCCACACAGATACAGATAGCGAAGACCTCAGCCTGAAAAACGGAGGGATATTTGCCCATGGGCAGAGCACGCTGGGTCCGACGACACTCGCCCCCGTATCCATGTTCGACTGTTTCGAGCCATCCGTGAACCAGACCTGTGCACCAACCTCCGGTACCCAAGATCCAGTCAACCACGTGCTCCTGTCGAAAATCACAACAACAAGTGCCTCACAAATACCTGCACAGGCAGTATCCTGTCACTGACCGTAATAACCGGGTCATCAGCGAATCATTTTTCGCAATCTCAAGATGCCCCTTCAGATCCCCACTCCTCATGCTGCCAATCTCCCGCAGCCTTAGGGATCCCATGCACGCGTTCTCCTTTACAGAAATATGCAAAGGAGGAATACCCAGCATGACTCCAATGGCATCAGTCGGACATGAGTTCGAGGCACCAGTGATACCATTACATACCAGTTGATAAATCATCTTAATTCAACATAGTTATATACCTTTATCACAAAGTAGACGTATACGAATAAAATTTATATTTTAGGTCAATCTGCCGGATTATTTAAAAACTTTATTTCTTTGGTATCTTTTATATCATTTTGTTAAACTAAACAGGTTTAACAAAATGATATAAAACTTGTTTAGTTTAACTAAACAACAGAAGGCACTTGCTTTTATTCCATTTTTGTAATTTTCCCTCATTTCAGCACAATTTTTGCATATACAAACATTTTAAAAATGTTCAGCCTCAAAGCATGCTTGAACTAATGTTAGAATAGGTTCTAGAACCGCGCCATAGAACCAATCCCCAGCGTGACAATTTCAAACAAAAGTCACGGATACAAGAACTGGTTTTATAGAGGTAGTACTTGTTCACTCCTTAGAACAAGTTCCAAGAGTGACAATTTCAAAACAAAAATCATGGTTTACAACGTTAAACTAGAACCAGTACTGGCCATATAGAACTAGTGGCAGAATTAGTTGCGGAAACTAATACAAGTTTTGCTGGGAAGGAATTTAATAAATTTTGTTATTGGATTTGTAATTTCCGTATTTAAGCATGAAAATTATATATTTTTCCGTACAAAAATTGCATTAAAAATCACAATTTGTATTATGGCAGTTTTTTATGTGCGAGATCAACAGACACTAACATATTTTTTAATTTTTCGATTGGACGTTGTTGTAAATGCTTGCCTACAATGCTTTTGTATGCAACCCACTGTACGTATGAGCATTAAAAAATTACTCATACGTCTAGTGGTACGGTTGAACGAATGACTGGTAGATTTTGTGGTTTTATACAAAATTTTAGTTTAAACATGAAACTTTATCTTTTTTTATGGATTCATTCTATATTTGTTTTTACTATCATAATGTTTAGTTGTTGTTTATGGTAAAATATTTTGTTGTAAAGGCGTTACTTTTACATGTATTTTGCATTTTTTGTTAGATTATGAAAAATCAGAGATTTCCTCCAATTTATTATAAGGGTATTCATGTCAGAAATGTTTGGTCTTGAAAAAATGCAAAAGTGAACAATTTCTCCAAAACACAACAACAAACACAAGGAAAATAATTTACCACAAAATGTTGTAAAATTGTCTGGGTCAAAGCTTTAGCGAATTTGTCGGGATACAAATTACTCAAAACATATGTTTTGGGTAATATTTTATTAGCATTGCCAACATTGACAAATTTTACAAATAAGTACTAAAATAGTTTAAACTTTAATATTTAAAAAACTTTAATATTTTTTGTTTGTATTTTTGAATATAGTTAACCCATAATCATGGCACTGGGACAATTCAAAAATGGCACAGAAAAATAATAATTTTTTATGTTAAGTGAATGTTTAAAGTTTTCTATATGAGTAATTTTTTAAGTTAAAAGGACCTCTCTAACATTAACCACGTTTATAAAATACTGATTTTTAAATAATTATTTCACAACATTCTGTTTTTAACAAATAATTTTGTATATTTACGATTTCTAATATATTGAAGCTGACATGAATACCCTTTACATAATTTTTGTTGTATGTTATAATCCTTATAACATAATTTTTAACATAAATTTTTACTTTCAAAATCAAAACATAGAAAAAAAATCCAATTACATTAACATGCATGTACATTAGGGTTATAACTGTATGAATTGTTGCCAATATCAAAAATGGCATGGCATAGCCGTGTGAACCTTGAAAAAATATTAAGAACCATGATCTTACTTTTTCGGTGTCATTAAAAAAGTTTCCGCATTAAACTAAACGAAGTTTAGCATTTAAATTTTTTTTTTTTTTAAATGTAACATTTTATCAAAACTTACATAATTTTTTGTAATTTACGATGTACTACCATCAATAAAAAATAACTGCCGCCATTCCAACGCATACATAGAAATGTAATATACAATTTGAAAGAAATGTTTAATTAAAAAAGGCTTTTAGAAATTCGGTTCGGAGCGGAAGATTTTGTTTCACATCGACTTAAAAAAAAACGATATTTATTGTCAGTACAATATTTTACATAAGCTGGTGCCCTGTATTTTTTTCACAACAAAAAAAGTCATAACCCTAATGTATATTAGACCGACTCACCAAAAAAAGTTTCTTTTGTCTACCCCTCAAAATGTGCTTTGGTTTGTCTTATGATGATTCCCAAAATATTTCGCCCATCATACGCTGGATCGTGTATAAAAAGTTATTTTTTTTTAAGTTTTTTAAAGAATTTTGTACTTTAACTAATGTATTCAATATTCAGTATTATATGAAGGTTTTTTTTCATAGATATTTTGTAAAAAAACAATTATTTTTGTAAGGTTTTTTTTTACGGAGATTTTTGTCATTTAAATGATGAAATTGACATATTTTAATCCGTAGACGATTTAAGTGAATGTGTGTTTCATTTTTTTTTTTTTT